>JBAMAX010003139.1:0-38114 GCA_037043745.1 Chymomyza amoena
GGCTTGGAGAAGTGCTACTGAGGTCTAAAGCTAACTCCAAAAATTTACAAATTATTTTATATTTAAGTTCTGAATCTTCGTAGCAATTTGGATCAATGTAGCTACACTCTTCATAAGCAAATTTCGAAATATTTTGTTTCTTTTGGTCACAAAGAGTAAAGATTTATTGAGTTTTTAATATTACTTACTATTACCAGAAAATTAGTTTGTTTTTTATATATTTTTATAGTGTAAAATGCTACATTAGGAATAGTTAACAAAAGTCTTATCACTTAATCCCAAGGATGAAATCGTTTTAAGCGCCATCTGGGCCCGGCAAAAATTATGGGCAAGTGAGTTAGGTTAGGTAAGGTTTAGTAGCAGCACGGATAGTGACTGAAATCACCCAGAGACCAAGAGGTCCATTGTGTTGCCTAATTGTTAGAGAAGGAGGAAAAGATTTGAAGAAAGGGAGGGATTGTAGAGGAGGATCAAAAACTAATTGCCTAAGTCTCCATGAGAGAACTACTTTGAGTCTTAAACAAAAGCAGCCATATCCGTTATGGGTTCCTAGGCTAGACTACCCAGATTCTCAAAGAATGGTTTACCCAGAAACTGGGTTCGTCTTCTAAGAAGCGCCGGGCAGTCGCATAGCAGGTGTGGATAGTTTCTGTCTTTTCCTTATCCCCGCAGTTGCGGTACAAATCGTGATGGGGAACTTGAAGCTTCTCAGCCATATGGCCTATGGTACAGTGCCCCGATACAACGCATTTCGTCATCCTCGTCCTGTTTTTATAGAAGCGAAGGAGTTCGAATGTTTGCTTTGAATTATGCCTCGGCTGAGTGCTGGGAAGATGCGAGAATAGTACACAGTGTCTCATTCTCTTTCCGTCAGAGATCTGGTCATCTGATTATTGTGCAGATACTAAAAAAAATTAATAACTTTCCCTAAAGTCCTATTCTGCATGACTTGGATTTTGTATAGGGTGGGCCATCTGTGGGCGACAACCGTACACTGTGTCTCATTCTCTTTCCGCCAGAGATCTGGTCATCTCATCATTATGCAGATAATAAGGAAAATTAATGACTTTCACTAAAGCCCCATTCTGCATGACTTGGATTTTGTATAGGGTGGGCCATTTGTTGGTTTGGTTGTTTAACACTCATTGCTGTAAATATATCCGTCCAAAGTGGATGCTCTTCGGCATATGTCAATTACAAAACTTCTCAATGTTAATCATGGATCATTTAGGAACCGAAAACTATGAAAATGGTTGTGACAAAAAACATAATTAGTGTTAATGACGGGCCATCGTTCGCCAAAATTATTACTTGCTAGGACAACTTTATACATTTAGAAGATTCAAATTACTCAAAAATTTAAGTCCACGGACCATTATCAGCACCGCTTATTCGTTCAATGAATGGGAAAGCATCCAAATGAGTTTTCGAGATAAGGAAAAGTCATCGAAAATTACGATGCTTAAAAGCCACACCAATTTCCTAATTTTATCAAAGCAAAGCAAGGAAATTGGACGGACATGACATTTCCAACATAATTTGGCATCCAAGTGAATGCCTAGGTAAGGATGCTACTTTTTACTTGATATGGAAAGCATATCGATTTATTGCCGCTTAAGTACAACCTGAAAAGTAACAGAGGACTCTTGATGACAAGTAGCTGCAAAGGGACTGAATGAATCGTCAGCAAATTTAGCTAGAAGAAGCTGAGTTTCCGCTCTAGTCCTGCAAAGGTCATGTCTTAATAAAGAAAAGAACATTTCTCTGAGGTACTGCAGCTGCGTCATGCTTAAATGCAACTGGAAAAGAGAGTCTTGGCAAAGACGGTTTAGGGACCAAGTAATAAAAGGCCAGCAAGCCATCTTTAAGTTGAAAAGCTCCTATACTGAGTTTTTTCTCTCCAAATGCTTCAAGTACCTATCACTTGTTTAAGCTGTCCCGGTATACTATATCTAGGGCAAAAACCAATCTGATGATTTTGGAAGATTTTTGAAACGTTTATTACAGCCAGAATCCTTCTCAAGTGCAGTTTTTTCAAAATATTGGAAAACACTTGAAGCGGGCTGATCGATCGGTAAAAAGCTATATCGACACCCCTGGCGAGATGGGGGACTCCTCCTGAGCCGGAAATTTCTCAGGAGTCCGTCGTAATTTCTGTCGTACTGTTGTAATTTAAGCTAAAGGTATAATAGAGGGGTCGGAGCTTGGATTTTCTCTCAACGTCCCTGTATATACGTATATTCATATTTTCGTCCACATGAGTTTTTACAATGATGTTCGCTACTGTAATAAACAGATATTTTATACCCTGATAAAAATAAAGAATTTTGTGCATTGAAGCGAGCGCTTAAAATAAGAATTTTCATTGTTAAAAATAAGCGATGAGGGATTTTTCCATTATTGAGATTAAAATACTTATTTGGAGGATGTTTTTTGGTAGACAGAAATTCTTAATTTGAAAGTGTTTAGGATGACTCTCAAGAAAGAAATAAAGCTTTAACTTTTATTGAGAAAATCACACTGATTTTAAGAATTATTATGTAGCCTTAATGAAGGGTTCGAGAGAATTTTATTTTTTTAAATTTAAGAATTACAGAGTTCGAATAATTTTCAAAAATTCCAGACTGAAAAAATGTTGCTTGAAATATATTTGTGCATATTCTTTCTAAAAACTCTGCATTTGAAAAAGAAAAAAATATTTTTCTTGGTCCAGTCCAATATTTGTAACTAAAGGTTGCTTAAGTTGAAATTAGTGCATTTTTGACTAAATCTTTTACTGGAGGAGAACGGATACTGATATAATTGAAAACTTCATTTTATAAGGGATTATACGTTCCAGCTTTAGTTCGTATGGTCTCAGAAATAAACGGACAAAACGACGGACATGGCTCAATCGCTACCAAAGATTATGAAAAACGTTTAGATAGGGTCTGCAACACCTTCCTTCTGTCCCTACAGACGTTGCGCAAATTTAGTATACGCTTCAAACCTATTGGTACAGAGTAGAAAACAGGAATTGAAGCGTGTTTATTACTTGCAATAAATTATTTGATTTCGACCTTCTATTCACGGAAAAAAAACTTAAAAGTATCACTTACTACCACTATTTACAAATTACAAACCTACAAAAGAACTTTTGACTTGTAAATACCAAATAAATTATACCAAGAACTCAATATTTGAAAGCTATAGATAAAAAACTAGAGTTTCCTTTTCAAATGCAGTTTTTCAGCGACCCTCAAACATACCTATTTCTAAATACCCATAACGCAAAAACCACAAACACTGCGATTCCCGAAAGAACCCTTTCCAGTTTCATCTAACATATGTAATCCCCGTTAATAGTTTTGCTACACCCTAACAACAAATTCAAAAAAACGATGCCCATCCATCAATCCATCAGAACAGGATTCAATTAAAACCCACATTGATGAAATTATATTGAGAATACACGACCGACGGACCATTCAACCATTCAACCCTGCCTAGCGAATATATTTTGTGAATATTCATAATTTCATATGCATCAGCTGGGAATTTAATTTAAAAATACATTTAAAATTTTGGCATGAATATTTCATGGCATTTAAATGTCACAAAAAATTCCATATATGCGTTATTGCGCTAATGAAACACATGGCCAGCAAACAATACATAACTCCCAGGCACGGCAATCCGACAAGTGACGTAGTACTCTACTCTACACATGCAACAAGCCCACGTTGAAGTTGCCACCTTAACCATGGCCATCCAAACCAAACGTGCAACATTCCATGTTGGCATGGCTGGCAATTGCCGCCCTCGTTTGGAGTCAGTTAGTCAGTCAATGTGCGGCAAAAGTGTTTTGTATGGAGTGTACTCCATACGTACGTTTTAGATACTCATGCTGCTACTTCAATTTAGCTGCAACACTCACTCACACTCAGGAGTATTTGTATCTGTGTGTGTGTAGCTGACTTTTGCTATTTGAAGCATTTTGGGACTACTCCGAAACAGCAGCAAGTCATGCAATCACTTTGGTTTTCCCTGCTACAACTTCTAAATATGATTCTGATTCTGATACGATTCTGAGGTCTGTCTTTTGTGGCGTCTCTCAATTGTAGCTGGAGATACATTTTGCATTTGCTGCATGCAGACGATATTTGCCATTTATGAAACCATTTAACAAACACATCATAAAAATTCAATTCAATTCGAAACGATTCTCTGTTTATGCCTTCTTCTTCTTCCTTACCTACTTCTTCTTCTTCTTGTTCTACTTCTACTTCTTCTATGCTTCGATGATATTGCTTTTTAATTGCGGACACAAGCGGAAATTGCTTTTCCATACTCACTCTCACGCACACACAGATACTCCACACACCCATATGGAGTTACATAGTTGCACACACACACACACACACAATTGCATTGACATTTCATACACAATAACAGGGGTTCGTTTGTTAGGGCGGAGGGCTGTAGATTTGTTTGGAAGTTCCATGGGTTACTGCGGAAGTGCGTTGATTGCTTTGGCGAGCTGCCTGCAAAAAGCTAGCTAAAAATTCAGTTTAAAAAGCCAAGGATATGGCCTAGCAAATGGCTGACCTCAAACACTTTGACCTTTTGCTGTTGTTGTTGGCAGCTTTCTTTTTAATTGTGGCTATTTTTAATAATGGCGCCACGTGAGCGCATACAAATTAATAATTGCAGCAACTCGAATGGTTGCACAGCAACACTGAAAAAAAAATGTAGTTAGAAAAAGAAAGAAAAAGTTGTACCAGGACAACAGTTGGAATCAGTACGACTGTCGACAGGGATATGCAAGTAAGGAAGTTTCTCTCAAAGAATATATATATTCCAAGGTGGAACATAGGAAAGAAAAAATAATAATATATACCAATACCATATACTACCATATTCCTAAAATATTATCAGAAGAGCTCAGTAGTAAAATTGAGCCTAACCCTCTCGAATATGGATTTTTATACCCTGTACAGTATGGTACAAAGCGGTATATAAAGTCTTGTGCAAGCCGAAAATGTATGTAGACACCCCAAAGTTATCCTAAAATATTAGATCAGGGTGAATAGAGAAGTCGATATACCCATGTCCGTCTGTCCGCCTGTCTGTCCGTCCGTCCGTCTGTCCGTTTGAACGCCTAGATCTCAGAGATGGTAAGAGCTAGAGTAACCAAACTTTCACATTAGATCCCATATTATTCCATAGAGAGGACGAGTTTACTTTATTTTGTTGATCTCTGGGACAAATTATGTAGCTCCCATATGTGTGTTTGAGACGACCTCGACAAAAAAAAGGTTTTAGATGGATAATTCTTTTGTTCACGAAGATATCGTAACCAAATTTGGTATTTAAAAGTTTATGGTTCCCAAGTACTGTACCAAATTTCATCAAAATCGGTTGACTATATCATATAGCTCTTATAGGACCGATCGGCCAAAATAACTTTTTTAAAGAAAATTCGCTATATTTTGTTTTTTAATAAAGATATCGTAACTAGATCTATGGCGTTTGGAAATTTTATAGAGCACTTAAGCAATGTGCCAAATTTGAACAAAATCGGTTGACTTATATCATACAGATCCCATAGTGCCGATTCTTCCAAAAAATCGATTTTTTAACAAAAATTTTTTGTGTTTCGTTTGTTTGTTAAGATATTGGCACCAAATTTGATATTTGTGAGTTTTTTATAGTTCCTAAGCGATCCAAATCGGTTGACTAGATCATATAGCTCCCAGAGGACCAAATCGGTCCAAAAAAACGTTTTTTATACAAAAATTCGTTGTGTTTCGTCTGTTTGTAAAGATGTTTGAACTAAATTCGGCATTCAGATCTTTTTAAGGTATTAAAGCACTGTGTCAATTTTGATCGAAATCGGTTGACTATATTATATAGCTCCAATAGGAACGATCGGTCAAAAAAAAATATTTGCTTAAAAATTTTTCTGTTTTCGATTTTTTGTGAAGCAACCGGATTTTATTGCAAGCTAGTGGTACAGGGTATCCTATAGTCGTCCGCGCCCAACTTTACGTACCCTATTTTTTTCAATATGATTGCTGAATCTTCACAGTCCCGGCGATATATTTTGATTAGGACTACAACTCGATCTGTCCAAAGAAAATGCTGTGATAATGCTTTATTAAGGATTCACTTGTTGAGAATATAGAAGAAACTTTACAAACTCTTTATATTAGAACTAGTGAGCCTGGCAGATGTTGTCCTGCTCAAACTTTTTGAATACTCTTAAAGTGAATAAACATCGTAAGATTCTCTAGTTAGCTGATCTGGAAAAATATAAGATTTTTAGATTACAATTGCACCATTATGAGTCGAATGTCGCGCTTCACGGATGTGTCTTAACCGAATTCTTTCACGTTCATTGCGATCATTCATGTTCCTGGGCAGTACGATTAGATTGATAATTAATTTGATTCGTTGCATTTTTTCCAATCGCTATACATCATGCATTGATCGATTAGGAGACGGCATTCCCAATTGTCCTAATGCTTTATAAGCCATCGCCAAGCATAGATCTTCAATATGAATTCAAGCTTCATTGAACTTCCGGCATAAATTCCATCACTGGATTAAGTTTTGCTTGACGTACTCGAAACCAAATATCCTCTGATAAAAAATCTTGATATTTTATCAAGGATTTGATGGAAAAAATGTTGCCAAAATAATCGTAAATAGAACACGTATTTGATATGGATGAGCAGTTATAGCAGCTTCTGCTATAGTGTGATCCCAGTGCAAATCATTTTCCAAAAAATTATTTTTTTGACAAGCCTCTCGATACGTTGCACGCAATACGCCATTCACTGTTCTTAATGATTGAAACGATGTTCGAACATTGATAAATAACAATGGCAGTTTTTGTATATATGGCAATATACACACAAAAACCGATATTCACAAAAATTCGTATATCTCACGAACCAATACACACAATCACATCAAAATAGGCTTAAATCCTCCGTATTGACAATCTCTAACACACGCAAAAATCATATTTGAAATTTATCGACACGCTCATGAGAACATCCGTAACACGTAAAACATAATTTTCTTTTATACTTATATATAGAAGATATACACACAAAAACCGATATCTCACGAACTAATACACACAAACACATCGATGCAGGCTTAAAATCATCGTATTGCAAAAAAATCAGATTTGAAATTCATCGAAGCGTTCAAGAGAACCTTCGTAGCACGTGAAACATACGTTTCTTTTATATATATAGATTTAAAGTAAATGAGATCCCATTTCACTTCTTCACAAATTCTTATTTGGGAAATTAAAAGATGATTTCTTAACAATATATACTAGCGTATAAAAAGTACTTGGCAGTGCTTGGAAAATTCCCACAAATAGCATATGACTAATTTATATACAAAATTTTATTATAAATACACGCTTTATGGATTTATTTTATTTTTGATTAATTGAATTTTAATGCAAAAATTTAACTCCACATTTATGTATCATATCTTTGATTTATTAAATAAAATTGATTTGAATTGAATTAAATGTATTTATAGAATACAAAAGCATTATAGGTTCAGCCCCTTTAAAGAAGTAAAAGGACAAGAGACCTCTAACTCTTATTTATTTAAACAACAAAATTTATTTTATTTCAAGCGGTAGTAGCCTTTGTACCAAAAATATTTTCTTATTATTAAATTACTATGAATTCTTAATACTAAACAACTAACTAAATTTTTTCTCTCAGTGCAACATTTCGCCTGACCATTATTCTCTTCGGTAGTGTCTATGCCATTTCGCTCGTTCACTCATTTAATATGAAAGTCACAGAACGAGAGCTAATTGAAAACACTTGCAATATTTATAGGCAAAGCAACAATGTTGCTCAAACACTTGACTCCAATGGCCTTGCAACATGTTGCTAAACTAATAAAAAAAACATACAATGATTTTATTATAATGGATTTATAACTTGACAGCAACAAGAAGAGCGAAAGAGAGTTAACGAGCGAGAGCTTCAACCGGAGAGCGTGCATAAAGTAAATGTTGCTAGCGCTCTTTGCACGTGTATGCATGTAAGTGTATGTGTGTGTGTGTGTGCTTGTGATGCACTTCTGAATTGAGACGCGGCAGTCCATTAAGCGCAATGTTGTTGTCATTATTTAATGCCTTTGTGCTTACTTATTTGCCTTATGCGATATGTCAGATACAGTATCTGTGTGCTTGCGTGTGTGTGTGAGTGAGTGAGAGCATCGATTTAGCTTTGCGTGTGCGCATTTTGTAACTCAACCAACGTTGCCTGCAATTTGCAAAGCAGCGTAAATGGAGCCCCCAACAACGTCGTTATTGGCATTTGGCAGCGGCAGCGGCGTGGGCAGCGCAGCCGGCAGAGGTGGAGAGACTGACAATTGAAGTCTTAAGTGGAAGTATGTATTCATAATAAGTTTATTATGCTTAGCGATAGAGATGAGCGCAAATTGCGCGAAGCAACTTGAGAGATTTGTGGAAATGGCAGTCGGAGTTATTGGCTTATAGACCAATTATTGCGGTAAGGACTTGTAAGATGGTTTGAATAAAATTATGAAAATAGATTTGAAATGGATTGTGATTTTAGGAAAAAATTATATATATGCAAAAAGTAAAAAGACACTAATAGTTATGTTACCAGATATGTATAAACTGCTAACTAGCTATGTAAGGAATTAGAATGGGAAAGACGATCAAATTGGAGGCCAACAATCTACCTAACAAATTTGATATCATTGTTTAATAATGGTACGTAACCAACAAAGAAATACACAAAGATTTAAATGTTCCTTTTGTCAAAGATGAAGTAAACAAATCATCGTTAAGATATTTGGAGAGACTGTCAAACCATGGAAATTCGTTGGCTCTTAACTTACTGGATAATAGCTTGGATGTTAGACGTCTGAAAAGATATCACATTCTGGACCTTCCATATAGATTTGCGTAATAAAATAATAATTTTTAGCAAATAGTTTTGTTGTATACTCTATTGATTGGACACAATGGAGCACAATCAATCCTGTCATTTGTTTGTTTTTACTTATAAAATTTGCTGATTGTCTTATATGACAGATCGCAAATAAAATAAAAAAAAAAAATTGTTTAATAAAATATGTTTAGTTGCAAAAAAAAAAGCAATCTGCTAACTCTTTTACCCGTATTTATGTGAATTTGTCTATTTATTATTATATAGTCATAATAACATTAAATTAGTTTTCTAGTACTTAGCAGCTTAATCTGCTTGTTCGTAGAGGGGAAAAAAAATTTTATAATAAATTATTTTTTAAAAAATTATTTTTTGAGATCAGGATTTCGGCAGCAGGTTCAGATTCTAGATTCTATATAAAATACAAATTTGACAAAAATAGGTTTCTTGCTTTAGCAGTTTAATCCGCTTGTACGTACAGGGAAAAAAATATATCCCAAGCCGTTTTTGAAAAAAAATTTTTTGATTGCAGGTTTTTGACTGCTGATTTAAATTATAATTGCTTTTAAAGGATATTAAATAAAAATTAAGCAAAATTTGTTTCTTTCTTTGCGTTGAGTATATGCACTTAGAGATTTGCAAATAGTATTGATTTTTTGGTATCACTTTTTTTAAATAAATACATTTTATTTGTTCAAGAAGTATGATTTAAAGCCAGCACAACAACCAAATTATTTTTATTACAGGTCTATTTTGAAAATCTGGTTATAATAGTATTAAGTGCAATCACGATTTTGGTATTCACCTAAAGATGTGATAAATATGTTTCAGTCGATTAATCTTAAATGAAGAATAGTTGTTCTTAGCCATGTTTCACCTTTCCACGCCAGCATTCATCTCTGAGCTAATGATGAAGTTAGAACCATCTATGCTGAATTCTTATGCTATGAAAAGCCCTCCTCATTTAAAATATGGATATATCCTGTATATCTATTACTGACTAAGAACTGACCCAAATTAAATTCCTTTAAAACCAATAACTTAAAATATTTGGGACTTAAAAAATATAGAATTTGTTAAAATATATTTTGCTATGGTACTAAAAAAAATTCTTTGCAATTTAATAAGTTTGAATATTTTGGGTTTGCATTTTTTTGAATTTTTTAAAAATATATTTAGCATAAAAAATATATATTTTTTTTTCTATAAAATAAAAACGCTTGTAAATTTAGATAAAAAAGAGAGAAAAAAGTTCTTTATTGACGTACTTACCAAAACAGTAGGTGAAAAAGAAGCCCGTTTTTGTGGAGCGCCGAAAATTTTCAAATTGGGATTCCATTTATTATTGTAGGCTTCTGTTTTGCAATTGTTAAGAACATTGTATATTGCAGATTTTATGAAAATTAGTTTCTGATGCAAAGCCATCTTCATGCCAAATATTTATTGTCCTATAAAAATTTGTTAACTAAGTCCCCTAACGTATATGAGACTCAATTATTAATCTTTCTTGTTCAAGGCAGATTTCTGAAAAAAAAAACAAATTAAGGGGATCTTACTATGTAACAGTTTAAAAAAATCGATTTTTTTTTTTTTAAATTTTTTTCATCTAAATAGTGTCAGAAATACGCTGGTAAAAGGATTTGTTTGGCAGTGACAGAGCATTTTTTACGGTCACTCGCGGTCGTTTTTCGTGTTTCTGCTGTATATATTTTATTACGTTGTCAATCTTTAAACGTGTTTTTCCGAAAGTCGTCTTTTCAGAGGTGGGGTGAACGTTTTCAAAAATCTGCCTGACCGATCTTGTCATACTAAACATTTTTATCATCAGAAAACATGTCGCAACAGATAGACACAAGCTTTTGAAATTCTGAAAAAAAAATTTTTTTTTTTTAAATTCTATTATTATAAGAATTTTTTGAATTTTTGAAAAAGCTCGTGTCTATCCATAGCCAAGGGGATGAGAAAAATTAATTTTAAAAGTTTTTTGGTTTCTGATAATCTGATCGGTCAAAATCGTTCACCCCGTGCGCCCTGGACACTTTTGACGAGGACGCAGTGAAGGACGTGAAGCGGTCACATACGTCATTTTTATGTAAAACCAAAAAACTATTTAAAGTTCAATAATGAATGATAACAAATCAAAAAACTGCTTCCCGAAATCATTTGTTTTCAATTTTTGAATATAGCGCTCGGAAATGAGGTATTACATAGTAAGACCCCTTTAAATTAAAAAAAAAATTATTATTATTATATCAAATATTCAAAAATGAACATATTCAAAAATTCGAATATTCAAAATTCTTAGATACAAAAATGCAAAATTTCAAAAAATCAAACCTAAAATTCATGAATTCAAAAGTTACAAAATTAAAAATTTCTATTGAACTGTGAAACATAGGGTATATCACTCAGTATATATAGTATAGGTTGATTTTTGAAATTGTGATTATATCAATTACATTGAAGTTTCAAGTTTTTTCTTCGATTTACCATTAAATATTAATAATTGAAACGAAAATACTGACTTTCATCATAATAACACGAGCTTGGAATGTATTGTTTTCAGTTAAAATCATATAAGTATCGTATCCAAAAATCTATTTAATATAAATTCATTTATTAAAATTGAAAATTACGCTTGAATCAATATTTGTTAAGTCAGTAAACAAGAAGAATAAAAGAAAATCAATTCTAAGTTGAATGTACTATATATCTTATCGCACACTAAGTTATATTTAGTGTCTAGCGATTTACCTTTATATCAATATTGGATTATATCCATTTAAATTTATCGATATATTGATTGTCAATAAAATAACTATGCAAAAAAGAAAAAAAAACTTAAACACTACATACCACCGCACATTATAAATTTAAATTACATAACAAGTCACTCATAAATTAAAAATAAGGCAGGTAAGTAAAAAGTAAGTAGCTCTGTCCCTGAAACAATTTGCAAATTAGTGCCATATGTTCGTTTGCCTTCCGCCCATCTCTAGTTCTCAACTGCAATTAGCAGTATTTCCGGCTGCACTCTCTTGTTGCTACATGGTCCTTGCTTGGCAACATGCTGCCAACATTTACGTTGTCTACAAATGTTGCCAAGCTCGTTTAGCGCTTTTCATATCCCCACAGTCACAATCACATTCACAGTTGTAAATGGACGTTTTGCGTTAACGACGTGTTCGTTCGCTGCTTTCGTCTACGCTGACGCCGACGTCGACGTTGACGTGTACGTTGCACCATTCATTGTCGCATTTTCGTAGTCAACGGACGACGCGTCGTTTCGTTCCGTTACGTCTGTCGTGTTTTTTATTGGCAAAGCGAGCGCCCGCGTATTCCATTTGAACTTTTACCGCCATAAACAACAACTACAACAATAATAACAACAACTGCGTACAAATTGAGTAAAAGTAAGGCGATATCTATGACTGTTTGTTTGTTTGTTTATCTGTTTGTTTGACTGCCACACACATCGCAGAATTTTGTTTTGCATCAATTTGTAAGCAATTTAACAACTTCTTATGCGCTTTGCTCTTTTCTTGTGTGTGTGTGCGTGTGTACTTGTGCGAGTGCGTATCTGTTTGAGTGTGTGTGTGTTATGTTCAAGTGTATCTAAATTGCTTCATCTTAAGCAGCAGCAGCAGCAGAGCAACAACAACAACGACAGCATCATCTTAGCTCATTGAATGCTGCTGCGTCGACGTCAACGTCAGCGTCGTTCGCGTTTATCATAAAGATTTTCATATTTTTGCAGTTATTTTTAGTTATGCTTCGCTGTGACGACTTCAAACTCTCTTATGCTGAGTTCACACTGCGTCATGGAAAGCCACAATTGAGCTTCATGGGGCATAGTTTAATCTAGACAGCCACATGACAAGCAGCCAGCCTAGTTATAAATAAATATTCCGTGTAAACACCAACATACAGTGTCATAAACACATTGTGACAATTTTCATAAGAATTTATAGAATTAGACGGAAAATAAATACTGAACTTTTTATGATAAGCATCGGACTTACAACAGTAAGTACACAGACACAAGGACTGACAAAAAAAATAAGGAAAATGGAAGTGAGGATAATAATGGCAAGGATCAGTGCAGAAATTCCTCAGGTTGGGCCTATTTGTCACAGTGTAAACAACTGTAACAATACGCTATAATTTTTTCGCCAATATTAAGATATTTGCACTAAATTTGATACTTACGTATATTTTAAGCCTCAAGACAATGCACCAAGTTCCCCCTGGCTTGGCCCTGTATTTCTTAAAGCTGCCATATAGCCTATCTGATCGACTTGCATTCACTTTCTTGTTTTTTGGGCTATTGAGTTGAAAATCGATTTGTAGATTTGTTTTTAGAAGACTTGCAAAATTTGATTTGTTGGAGTATTCTATCATTATTTATAATTTCTCTATTTCATAAAATCGATCTACCTGACTTGGACCCACTATTATTTTCAGAAATTTCGCTTAAAATGTTACTTCTTTGACCAAGGCTTTTTAAATTGTGCGAAATTAATAAAATATTCTTCTATGCATTTTATATTGATTTCGCACATTATCTGCGATTGCTGTTCCAAACGTCAATCAGGATTGCATTTCAGAACGTAAATTTTACCTAAACGAACCAAAATATCTTTTATTGTGGCAAAATATTGCAAAGGATGTTAGTTTGCCAGTATTCTACATACTTAGGTTATTAAATTGACATTTAAACCTCTACGATTCGCTGCGCCCTGCAAAAGTTATACCCTGAGGGTACCGTCACAAGAGTTGCCTCAAGATTTGATAATTATATTTTTTTTATCTTCTAATTAAAGTATTAAAATATTAAAAAAAAAAAATAATAATTTGGAATCGTGAAAAATTTAAATATGTGTATTAACTTTTCTTTATTTGGATTCAAAGTAACTCAAATCAACACTCTTTCACTAAGAAACCTTAAAATTTCGCTCTCGATTAAATATGAAAACAATTATTTAATTTAGGCATTGAGACTAAACACGCTTACGATAGTCACCAAATGCTGTTTGAGAGTACTTCTTTCTAAAATCATTTTAACATGAAGATTTTCTTCATTGGAAGCTATTTGCAATCGAGCACCCTTGATAATAAATATTATTTTGAAAATAAGAATTTCAGTTCACAAAAAATAAACCTTTTGACATAAAAATTATGCTCTCGATAATATAAATTAGTCTCTTCGCTTAATTTTGGCATCACAAATTCTTGTTTTAAGGTTAAAACCTTCGATTTTGAGAACGAAATTATATTTTACTCAGTATATGCCGGTTAATAAATTAAATAAAATTTATATTAAAATAAATAAATAAAATATATTAAAATTTAAGTGCATTTTTGATGTGATTTTTATTTTATTTCGCCGTTTGGCAACCTATTATTAATTGAAATATCGTATTAATTGCACAATTGTTCATTTAGATAAGCTAATTTTTTGGTAATTGAAATGAAAATTGATAATTCGTCCCGATACTTGGATTAAGTAACCCTTTGCATAAATCGTTTTCATTATGTTTTAAAAAAATATGGAAACTGTTTTATATCATTAAGTTTTAAATTATTACAAAAAAATGAACTACACAATTACTTGAGCGATCATCTAGGGTCTCTTAGAACAAACTAATTATTTATTACTGATTTAAATATTGTACCTTAGAATTAATTCTAGGGAACAAATACTTTAGAGGTAAAGCAACTAGGCCTTGGGTGGTATATTTACAGTATATTTTTATACCCTGTACCGTATGGTACAAAGGGTATATTTAGTTTGTGCAAGCCGAAAATGTATGTAACATATAGAAGGAGACGTCGGAGACACCCCAAAGTTACCTAAAATATGATCAGGGTGAATAGAGAAGTCGATATACCCATGTCGCGTCCGTCCTGTCCGTTTGAACGCCTAGATCTCAGAGATGGTAAGAGCTAGAGTAACCAAACTTTCACATTAGATCCCATATTATTCCATAGGAGACAAGTTTATTTTATTTATTTGATATCGGGGATAAATTATATAGCTCCCATATGGGTGTTTGAGACGACCTCGACAAAAAAAAAGGTTTTAGATGGATAATTCGTTTGTTCATGAAGATATCGTAACCAAATTTGGTATTTAAAAGTTTTTTATGGTTTCCAAGTACTGTACCAAATTTCATCAAAATCGGTTGACTATATCATATAGCTCCCATAGGACCGATCGGCCAAAATAACTTTTTTAAATCAAAATTCGCTATATTTCGTTTTTTAATAAAGATATCGTAACTAGATTTGGCGTTTGGAAATGTTTTAGAGCACTTAAGCAATGTGCCAAATTTGAACTAAATCGGTTGACTATATGATATAGCTTCCATAGGGCCGATCTTCCAAAAAATCGATTTTTGAACAAAATTTGTTGTGTTTCGTTTGTTTGTTAAGATATTGGGACCAAATTTGATATTCGTGAATTTTTTATAGTTCCTAAGCACTGTACTAAATTCAATCCAAATCGGTTGACTATATCATATAGCTCCCATAGGAACGTTTGGCCAAAAAACAAATTTTTGCTTAAAAATTCTTTTGTTTTTGGTTTTTTGTGAAGGAACCGGATTTTATTGCAAGATAGTGGTACAGGGTATCCTAAAGTCGTCCGCGCCCCACTTTACGTACGCCATTTTTTTTATTTTAAATATATTCGGAAGCCTATGAATATATTTAAAATAAAAAATATATTATTATAACTATCTTTGTCACTTATGTGAACACTTTCTGTTAAGTATCACATTGCCACCTCGTATGGCAGTGTAAACATAGCATCATGAATGCTCACACTCTCATAAGTGCTTGTTGGCATATATGTAAGTATGTAAGTTGTATATTGGCCCTTTCCCTTTTTTTGTATTTTTTATTTATTTCAACTTCCTCTCTCTTCCCTTCCATTAAACGTTAAATTCAATTTGCTTTGGGTGTAGTACATTTAAATGAGCAATCAGAGAGCGCTCTCAGAATGCTTACTCCTCTTGTTGTTGTTGTAGGCAGTTATTGTTGTTGCCGCTTCGCTAATGATGTTTACTTGGGTCTTGTCTGCCTCATTGTTGTGGTTGCTATTGTTGTTGCTGTTGTTGTTGCCTTATATTTGTAAAAGTTCATTGAGTTCACAGGCAAAGTTTTTGTGGCACATCATTAATGTATCTACGCCATTCATTTAGTTTGGCTTAAATGATGAACTCTTTTCAGTTGTTGTATTTTTTTTTTTTTTTTTTGCATACTTATAGATACTTATTAAGTTGGTCATTTAATGATGCCTTTGGCAAAGTGTTGAAAGAGCTTTAAATGCATTTATGTATTTATAATTATTTAATAATTAAATTATAAATGAAAGTAATTTTTCTAATATGTATATCAAATTTATCATTGTAAAAAATTAAATTTCTTGCGAAAAATATAAAAATGGCTTTAAAACTTAAGATGAGTATAACAAAAAATTGTTATAATTAATTTAACACGATTTATGGAATAAAAAACTGCTCAGATCGGTTTAAAGCTAAAACAAATCATTTTCGAAAATTTAAGTTTGAACTTTACGTTTTAGGAACAATTTAAAATAAAATAATTTTCACTTTCCATTTTATATAACTGACTATATAATAATTTTAATCAGCTTCTTTCAAATATTTTCATAATTTTTATAACCATAAAAAAATATGTCAGCTTTAGAGTCTTAAATGTCAATTACGAAGTCTTCGAGTATCCCTCATAGCATGGTGCCAATATAAACAAATCGATTCGATGAAATATTTAAAAAAATAATATTATTTATTTATTTATATAATTATAAAGTAGAATTTAATTCTTATTTATAAAAGTTTAAAGCCAGAGCAACGTAGGCCTTCAGGCTAAAATATTATTGATATTTTAAGTAATATTAATTTTATTCCAATTTATTTTAATCATATGAATAACGTTCATTTTGTTTAATTATACAAGTTTTTTGATAATATTTAGAGAAGATATTAATAGGTACAAAAAAAAATTTTTTAAAGTGTAAGTTAAAAAGAAAATTAAAATTTTTCCAAAAATGTTTCTTAAATTACAATATTTTTTTTTATTTATTAGGGGTCTTCGCCCCTGTTCGCTTCGTTCACCAATCCCCCGTCCCTTTAATCGCTACAAGCGGTTCAGGGGTCTCTTTCATTTCGTCTTCAGTCAAATTCAACTTCTTTCTACCCATTTCGCTAAATTCCTTACTTTATAAAAACACGAGAAAAAAAATGGGGTACGTAAAGTCGGGCACGGACTACTTTGGGATACCCTGTACCACTAGCTTGCAATAAATTCCGGTTCCTTCACAAAAAACCAAAAACAGAATAATTTTTAAGCAAACTTTTTTTTTGACCGATCGCTCCTATGGGAGCTATATGATATAGTCAACCGATTTCAATAAAATTTGACACAGTGCTTAAATACCTTGAAAAAGATATGAACGCCGATTTAAGTTCAAATATCTTTACAAACAAACGAAACACATCGAAAATTGGAATAAAAAACGTTTTTTTGGACCGAGTGGTCCTATGAGAGCTATATGATATAGTCAACCGATTTGGATTAAATTTAGTACAGTGCTTAGGAACTAAAAACAACTCACGAATACCCAATATCTTAACAAATAAAAGAAACACAACAAATTTTGTTAGAAAATTGATTTTTTGGAAGATCAGCCCTATGGGAGCTATATGATATAGTCAACCGATTTTGTTCAAATTTGGCACAATGCTTCAGTGCTCTAAAAAATTTCCAAACGCCAAATCTAGTTGCGATATCTTTATTAAAAAACAAAATATAGCGAATTTTGATTTAAAAAAGTTTTTTTGGCCGATCGGTCCTATTGGAGCTATATGATAAGTCAACCGATTTTGATGAAATTTGGTACAGTGTTTGGGAACCATAAAAAACTTTTGGATACCAAATTTGGTTACATGAACAAACGAGATATCTATCTGAAACCTTTTTTTTTGTCGAGGTCGTCTCAAACACCCATATGGGAGCCATATTATTTATCCCCGATATCAAAAAAATAAAATAAACTTGTCCCCTATGGAATAATATGGGATCTAATGTGAAAGTTTGGTAGCTCTAGCTCTTACCATCTCTGAGATTTAGGCGTTCAAACGGACAGACGGACGGACGGACGGACAGACGGACATGGGTATATCGACTTCTCTATCACCCTGATCATATTTTAGGTATCTTTGGGGTGTCTCCGATGTCTCTTTCTATATTTTACATACATTTTCGGCTTGCACAAACTTAATATACTCTTGGTACCATATGGTACAGGGTATAATAATGATGAGAAACGAATATCCTCCTCCACACAACATGTTCTACACTTCAAATAGATAAGAAGAAAAAAACTTTTTTATAGAATAGAGGGATATACAAAAATTCTCTCAAACATTTTAAGTATTTTTTTTATTTACAACTTTATATTTTATCATCCGTCCTTTTACCAGAATATGATATTGTGAACATTTTCAGCGATAAATATATACTAAAGATATATTTCGCGTGTTTCTCTAGAATAAAATAAGTAATTTGCCAGACCAAAAACTATAAAAAATAAATCAAAAATTTCCAAATTAATTTAAGGTTCTTAAAATTAAATTTTTGTGTCTTTAATTTAAAAAAAAAAGTTCAAAATTTAAGTATTTTTTGAGATTAAAATTCCGATTTTGATTTTTTTTTTCTCAAAAATAGTAATGCTATCATGTTATGACATGATTTAGGAATTACTCAGATTCGAATACTCTTAAAAAAATAGTCAGAAATAATTATTATGAAAAAGTGAAAAACCCGACTCTTTAGGAATTTCATTTGTTGGCTTTAAAAAATATTTAACGGACATATTTTTTCGTTAATCAAGGGAAATTTAAATATGAGTACGAGATAAACAATCGACTAAAATTTAAAAAAAAAATCTATTTATAAAGTTTAAAAAATCTTGCTAAATTAAGAAATTCAAAGCCCCATAACAAATAAACAACCGCTTAAAAAATTCCCCAATTTATACAGGTTCGATTTAAATACCCCATATAAAAAATATCTCATTTTTGAAATATTATTGCCTCTTACTTGTTACAATGTTGCAAAACTGATAAAGTTAATTAAATTTAGTTACAAAAATAAAACACTTGCCTTGCCCTTATAATTAAAACTGCTGTAGTTTTCCCCTGTTGTTGTTGTTGTTTTTGTTGCTTAGATGACTAATTTCGGTGAGACATTATTCAAGCAAAAATCTATTACGAAACAAACAATAAATGCTTTCAGATACTTCTCAGGAAATGAAATTATACACCAATTATTCCACAAACAAAAAAACCACTCGCACTAACAACAATAAAAAATCCATTAAAGCTTTTTATTATAATGTGTACTAGAAAGAGAAGCAGAGAGAGAGAGAGAGAGGTAGGGACGGGAGAGAGCGCCAAGAGAGGGCAGGGCAGACAAATTAGAAAACTACAACAGAGAATAAAAAAGCCCGTGGGCAATTGTAGGAAATATAGAAATGAAATCGTAATAATTAATCAAATAATAAATCTCAGTGAATAAAAATAGGAAAAAGATAGAAAAAGAAATAGCCGGGCATATTCCGCCGCTTAGCAAACAATTAAGAAATATAAAAGACACAAACAGCCAAAGAGCCAAAGAGCCAAACAACGTTGGTAATACGAAAAAAAAAACAAGTAAGTGGTGACAGGGAAAAATGCCGAATTGTAAAATACTCTGATGATGCAAGTTTGAAGCAATTGAAATTGACAAAAAATATTGGAAAAATTTGATCAAGATCTGAAGTATTTACATTCGGTTATATGTGCTCCGACAATTCTAACTATTTAGTAGCGCTGTTTCTGAACCCTTGATTTTTCGAAAAAAAAACATAATTTATTTCAGCCAATTTTTCATGCAAAGTAACGTACAATAGTGGAGAAAAGTATTTTGACATAAGTAAAAAAAAATCGATTTGGAAATTTCTTATGATTTCTTGATTATACATCTTAAAAATTTGTTTTTGAGAGTAATAAACTATGCTCCTCTAAACGGATAAGATTATTATTTTTAATATTATAGGTTAGGAAACTAAAACGATTTCTTATAAATGGTAGTGGACAAAAGTATTTTGACAATGCTGAGCTAAACTTAATACCGCTTATATCTAAACACTGAGACAATTTACGAAATCCATTTTACTTTTGAGAGAAAGAATCTGTTCTAAGCTTTAAAAATATTTCACAATCGATTTAGCATTTTTTTTTTATTTTTTTTTTTAATGTGAGATTATAATAGGGGAAATACAAAACTTTTGTGACTTACAAATTTCGAGTACATTTATTTTTTAAACGAATTTGAGTAACTTTAGAAAAACAAGGAGAAACTTGTTTTCGACGTATTTTACATATTTTTATGACCAAATAAAATAATTTTAGATACCAATTTTATGAACTCTATATGAGTATTGGAATCCGAGTTGTTAATCCTATCATGACATAATAGCGATGTAATTTTCAAGAAGACGATCAATCATACAAAATCGGAAATTTAGCCGTATCTCTCTCTTAACAATCTATGTTTCTGAACTTTATTCTAAAACTTGAAATTAAAGTATTTTGACATTGTTTTTAAATTAAATGCATAAAAATTTTATTTTATGAATAGTAACAATCTTAATTTAATTTATGAATTAAAAATTTTATTTTAAGAATCGTCACAATCTTAAGTTGACAAATCTTTTTTATTTTAATAGTTTTCGGCCTGGCCAATTTTTCATAATTTATTCATTATTCTAAAGTAACATGCAATAAGATATCTTCAGCAGATATTTAGCGATAAAATATTCCACTATATATTAAAGCATCATTTGCTAAAAGGTCGGATGTTAATAAATAAAATTATAATTTAAAAACAAATTACTAAAAGTTTTTGAGAGAATTTTTATGTTAAATGGATTTTTTTGGATTATTAAAAAAAAAAAATAATAATTTCCAATGCTGAAAATTGAAAATTAAGAAATTTTTCTTAATGAAACTTTATTTTCATTTTTATTGCGTTTATGTTTTAAAAAGACTTATTACTCTAATTTGAAAGAGTTTGCTTATGTTTTCAGAATTTTTGGTCATCTTTAATTGATTTTTATTGTAAGTTTAAAATTTTAATTTACTAAATATTTTGATTAAAAATTGTGTATATTTTTGGTAAGTGTTTAATTTTGAAAGTTTTAATGAATAATTTACTTATTTTTTAATATACTTTTGAGTCCCACAAATTTGAAAATTTATTTTGCGAAAAATCTATAGAAAGTTTTTATGTGACTTCCATACTTTTTATATAATTTTAAGACTTATTGGTCTTGACTTAAAAAAATTAAGTTTTAAAATTGTATATTAGTTAAAGACATTTTAAAACACCTGTTTTAATTTTATGTTTCATAAAATAAATATTATTATACGTTTTATAAAAGACCTTTAGAATGTTTTATGTTACTTCAAGACTTTGCATATTATTTTAAGAGTTAATGGTCTTGATTTAAAAAAAAAAAAAGTTGAAAATTGTCTCCTAATTTTAGACTTTTTATTTATTTATTCTTTTAATATGTTTCATAAAAGTAATATATTTATATGTATCATAAAAGATTTTAGTTTTATTTAAGAATGTTTGACTATTTTTGGTCCCATTTAATAATTTTGGTTTTTGTGTATGTTTAAAATTTTATTATGATGAAAATTTGAATTTATAAATTTGAATATAATATTTGATCTTGCTTAAGATTAAATTTTTTTTATTTTAAAAATTTAAGAATTTTTTGAAATTTTGATTTTCGTCCTTTTTAAGAATTTTGGATCCATTTTTGAAAATTCCAGTTAAACATTGTTGTAATATATTTTTCAATTTCAAAATTTTTTATGCCAAAAACCTTTATTTGTTTCTTAAGTTATTTAATTTATTTGGCATTTCGTTGAATTTTTTTACCATTTTTTTTTGTAAGCCCTATCACACACCTAATTATTTTTTATGTGTAATGATTAATTTACTTAATATTGGATCTTAATCTTATGCGTATCGGTTGATTGACAGTAAAATAAAAAATTAAATGTTTTTCCCTAATTTAAAAATCTTGTCTTTTTTTAGAATTACGAGCTTTTTTTAAATTATTTAATTTTTAATCTAACTTTCAGAAAGCAAAGTTCTTAATTTCGATTTTTTTTATTTTTTTATAATTGTGGAAGTACATAGCGATTTTAAAAATTTGGTAGCTTGGACTTCGAAATTTAGAATGGGACTTCTGTGTAAATATATTTCGTATATAAAATAATACACAAATGAAGAGACAGTAAGCCAGCCTAAATGTATGACCAAACCCCACAATCAAAAAAATATACTCCAGGATTTATTTAAAAATATTTAAAAGTTAATCACCACACACTAAATAATTTATTTACTTTCATATCAATATTGGATTATAACATTTTAAATTTATCGGTGGATTATCAATAAATAAATATTTGAAAAAAAAAATAATAATATTTAGCTTATTCTATGGTAAATTACAGTGCTTATACAAATAAATAAAAAATAATACCATCAAAGATATTTTTATCAAAAGATACTTTTTAGTAGGTAAAACTTACTTCCTTATACTCCACACATTCTTTTACCCAAACCCGACATACACCTTACCCAAAAGAGTATCTGCCGTAAAAAAAAGCAAAACAAAGCAAGTCACAAAAAAAAAGCAGCAGAAAAGCTATGGAAAGCCAGTGGCTCAGTGGCTCGGCATTAATTAGCGCTAAATGCCGCCTATGCCGTCTCGTCCATGCCAAAGATCTCTAGACACAACAAAAACGCAAAGTGAATGTGACAGAGATGGAAATGGAGTGACAAAGCACAAGGCAGACAGAGATAGAGGGAAAGAGAGTAAATGCGTGTGTAAAAGAGCTGCAACAGTAGCAACAACAACAACAACAACAACAACAGTGGCAACAACAACAGTGGCAACAACAACAGTAGCAACTCCCCAAAGCAGCACCCAAAAGCAGCGCAGTTGCTGCCGCACAGCATCCGCCAACGTATTAAAGTTAACTCAATTATAGAGAATTAAAAACAAAAGCAGCGGCAGCAGCAGCAACAACAACTACAACGACGAATACAATTTGCAATGCAAAAGTTATAGATACATATAATGGCATACCATATATACATGCCAGCAGCTTCATTGCCAATCTTCTGTGGAGGCAGCGCGCTAGATATGCTGCAACAGCAACAACAATAAAAACACTGAGAGTTTCCACAAAAAACAATCAATGCCATAAAAAACATTTAGCATCTAATAATCAACAAGCGCCGCCAATGCGCTCAGAGGTAGACCATCTAAAAAAGATACAAAAGTATCTCAACAGCCAAAACGCAAACAAATTAAAGGAAAAGCTTAATGCACATTATTGCTTAATAGTACAGATTTAACAATAGATGTCAGTGGTATAGATTTTTCTTTAAAAATAACTGTATCTTTAAGTTTAATAATAAAAGATACGTTTGCAACGCTGCAAATTACATAAATATATTTATGGCTAAACAAATACATGCCAGAATTAAATCAATTAAACTAAATTAACAATTCGCATATTTTTAAAAACTGCTAATGAAATTTTTACTACCAAAATAAAGGCAATAAACAAAAGTTATGGAAAATTTTTGTGCAGCTATTAATTGCCATAAAGTTATAATATTTAAAGTATTTTCGATTATTATATTATCCTTTTGGAATTTAAAACTTGCAACCGGAACAGCAATCAAGACAAAAAAGAGATAAAAACTAAATCGTTGTGGAAAATTTGCATTGAGATATAACAATAAATGCTGAAACTTAATAGTAATGACATAAAACTGTCTAAAATAAATAAACATCTCTCAAAAAATAAATAAATAAATGCTAAAAACTTGCTGATTTTCTGAGGATATATTTTATAGCCAAAATAATGGGCTAACATTTATATGAGTCAGTTTTTCTTTATACAATTATTTTGCATGCTAAAACACTTTTTTGCCATCTCAGATTAATCAAACTCTCGATTCAAACATCCATTTGAACTTGTCTTTGCAGTAAGAAATGTTACAAAAATAATTCATAAATTAACAACTCTACATATTTCTAAGGTAATCAAACCAGAACTGGAATAATCAACCATTCTGCAAATTTTTTAAAACCAAAACGAATAAATTTTATTTCATAAACATTATTCGATTTCATTTTTGCGTGCTCAAATAAACTTCTCATGTTTCCCCTTACTTATTCCAATAAATTCGTATATTTTCATTTAACATTTTTGCCACAGCTATGCATTTATCGATTACTTTATAGCGTCTACATTTTAGTCTGATGGAAATATATCTACTATAATACTTTATTATTCCTTCATTTAAATAAATTCTCTCTCTTGCTAAAAGATGCTTAAGCAACAATATTTATTCAATTTAATAACAATTTAGCTATTTTTTTAAAACTGAAATTTTGGTTTGCAACACTTCAATTCTGTCTTACTTAACGATTATCGGTAGGCCAATAAATATTTTACTTGAAATTGGAATAAATTGAAACGTATATGTACACTGAGAAAAAAAATCGAGTATTCCGCACTTAAAATGCCACAATTCGAACTTGATATCGGGCCAAGTACGGATTTGCTAAAATTAAGAACTTGATACTCAGATTAAGTATGATTTTTTAAGTACGAAATACTTTTATTAAGGATGAATAAACTCGGAAATAGCACGAAATTCGTACATAATTCAAGATAACTTTTAAACTTATTTCGCGTATTCGAGATCTTAGAGGAAGTATCCGAGCTCTTAGTTAATGTCTGTTTTGAACATGAATCAACTTGTCTAAGTAACTTAAAATGAGTGCAAAATATCTTAAAGCAAGAATGTGAATCTGGATTTAAGAACGATTTCATCTTGAATCAAGTTCAGTTATGCTCAAAAATTCAATTTCAAAATTCTTGTTATGAGAACGTTGAAACTTTTGCTTTTGAGTCTATAATGATAATTCTTTTTGATTTTGCTTGCTAAACATTATTCGAATAATTTTAGTGAAATTAGTAGCACAAAGCATGTGAAAACAACAAAAAAAAATTTTCTTTTACTTAAAAAAAAATGGCGGACGTAAAGTCGGGCGCGGACGACTTTAGGATACCCTGTACCACTAGCTTGTAATAAAGTCCGATTTCTTCACAAAAAACCAAAAACAGAAGAATTTTTAAGCAAAAATTTTTTTTTTGACCGATCGTTCCTATGGGAGCTATATGATATAGTCAACCGATTTCAATAAAATTTGACACAGTGCTTAAATACCTTGAAAAATATATGAATGCCAAATTTATTTCAAATATCTTTACAAACAAACAAAACACATCGAATTTTGTATAAAAAGCGTGTTTTTGGACCGATTGGTCCTATGGGAGCTATATGATCTAGTCAAACGATTTGGATTAAATTTAGTACAGTACTTAGGAACTATAAAATACTAACGAATGTCAAATTTGGTCCCAATATCTTAACAAACAAACGAAACACAACAAATTTTGTTAAAAAATAGATTTTTTGGAAGATCGGACCTATGGGAGCTATATGATATAGTCAACCGATTTTGTTGAAATTTGGCACATTGCTTAAGTGCTCTAAAAATTTCCAAACGCCAAATCTAGTTACGATATCTATATTGAAAAAACAAAATATAGAGAGTTTTGATTTAAAAAAAAGTTATTTTGGCCGATCGGTCCTATGGGAGCTATATGATATAGTCACCCGAATTTGATGAAATTTGGTACAGGACTTGGGAATCATAAAAAACTTTTTGAATACCAAATTTGGTTACGATATCTTCATAAACAAACGAATTATCCATCTAAAACGTTTTTTTTTTGTCGAGGTCGTCTCAAACACCCACATGGGAGCTATATAATTTATCCCCGATATCAAAAACATAAAAAAATTGTCTCCTATGGAATAATATGGGATCTAATGTGAAAGTTTGATTACTCTAGCTCTTACCATTTCTGAGATCTAGGCGTTCAAACGGACAGACGGACAGACGGACATGGGTATATCGACCTCTCTATTCACCCTGATGATATTTTAGGTAACTTTGGGGTGTCTCCGACAACTCCTTCTATACGTTACATACATTTTCGGCTTGCACAAACTTAATATACCCTTTGTACCATACGGTACATGGTATAAAAACATGTGAAATCAACAAAAACTTAGTAGATTTTTTTTTCGAAAAAAAAAATACTATTGTTAAAAGAGTTATTATTCCTATTAAATATTTTTGTGAAATTGGGAGCACTTAACATATAAAATCCACATCCACATTTTATTGGTTTTCCGAGAACAGCCGATTAAAATGTTTCTTAAATTCAAAAAAAAATGTTTGTTTTTCAATTATTTTATAAACCACATGGGGAGGGCAAAAAAATAATATAATCCTAGTCGTTGTTTTTTTAAATAAAATGCAAACAAATTGATATCCTCCATTTTTGGCTTGAGTTCGGAAAATTACAAATTTAAAATTTTATTTTTAGATTATTTTAATTTTTCATCAGATTTACGATTTGGAATAAACTTTTAGATTTTTTCGTAATATTAATCAAATATTCTGCTTTGACAGTAATACTTCTAGAAAATTTTATTCCATTTCGTCCATTAAAATTGTAAGGGAAAATATTTTTTTTAGCTGTTTTTTAAATGTTTTATTTTTTCGTCAAATTCATAGTTTGATCGCTATTTTTTATATTTTAAATTAAATTTATGTACAATTTCTTGTAATTTAATATAAATTAAAAAAAAAATGTATTTTCGGTAATACTTCTAGTAAAAAGTTCACATTTTATTTTTATGAACATAATGAAAGAAATTACTAGTTCGTTAAATTCATTGCTTTGAACTCTTCATCCTTAAGAGTATAAATATGAATAAACAACAAAAAATGGATTTCAAATTTAATTATTTAAAGAAACTTTTAAATATTATTACAACATAATTTTTAAACTTAACGCGGCTTAGTTCAAAGACAAACCCGTTTTTTACCTTCTATCGATCTTTTAAGCTTTTTAAAAAAAACTTTCTATTTTAGATATGTGACCCAATATGGATAGCCATCGTCGAATTGACGACGAAAATTTTTCAAAAATTATTTTTTGTTCTCAAAGAGTTGATTTCTTTCACAAATTGGCAAAAAAAAAAACTTTAAAAAATTGCGTGCTTTTTTTACTTTTAAATATTATTTTTACGATAAAATTAAAAAATAATTATTTTGCAAGATATCGAATTCTATAATTTAAAGGAAAACTAAGGTTAGAGCAGCAGCTTAATAATTTGTAGTATTTTCATATGTTCTTATCGATATCTTGTATTCATAAACTAACTATTCATTTAGTCATACTTCCAATACTAGTTTTTATCATCTCTAAGTTAGATCTGCAGTTAGCTACACTTTAAAGGTTAATTTGAACTTTAAAGCTCGGTAGCTCAACAACTATTTTGAGAAGTTTTCAAAGAACATGAAGCCACTTTTCTTTTTTGTTATAATCATGATGATTCCTGACTTTAATTATTTTTTATAGCTTGTATTTATAATATTAATAATAATCGAAATTTTAAATATAATAATAATATAATTATTTGTATTATACTTTTAAAATTTAGATTTTATTACTACTTTATTAGATCTTAAAACTTTAAGAGTTTCTCCAGTTTTTCTTAATCTTGAATGTTCTTAGTTCCAGGGTTTTTGTTCTTAACACATTTCAACGCCTTCATGAAAATTTTTTTTAATGTTTAAAGAAAAAGCTTGAAAAAATATCCCGATATATGAATGAATGAAATAAGCAACAAATAAAAGTTTTATTTTTTG
This sequence comes from Chymomyza amoena, assembly GCA_037043745.1. Lineage (NCBI taxonomy): Eukaryota > Metazoa > Arthropoda > Insecta > Diptera > Drosophilidae > Chymomyza > Chymomyza amoena. The sequence goes on from JBAMAX010003139.1 coordinate 27,910, forward strand.
TGATAAGATAGCAAATTTATACTAATTTGAAGTCGATAAAATGAGAAACAGCATTTAGAGGTTATTAAATAAAATATATATAAATTAAATATTTTAATTTTCTATTTTAATTTCTTCCAAAGGACCCCCACCTACGGCATCGAATTACCGTGTTTTGTCCTACACCCCTTAACATAACAACTTGATATTTACCCCATACACTGTATATTGATTTTTACATAATTCTTGATTCTCATCAAAATCGGTACAAATTTGCAGATTTTGCCCTAAACAAAAAAAAAAACAATGTTCCAATTGAAAAAATCTTAGAAGGAATATGCAGGAATAAAATTTTTTCGAGAACTCGGGCATCGCCTAAATTAAAATTATTACTATATTTTTATTATTAAATTTTCTTTTATTAATTTCTCTTATGTTGATATGAATTAAATCGACTTGGTGCAATAAGATAAATGTTATAAAAGAAACTTTCCAACTTACGCATTTTATTGGACTTAATTTTTGTAAAAATATATCAGCTTAAGAAATGCTTAACTCCTAACTTATTTATCTACTTATTTACCGAAAAAAAAAATTTTTTTTATATACATTAACTAACTAAATGAAATACCTATATAGACTTCAGCCTTTACAGCTCAACAACTTATATATTTATATTTAACATATTATATCCCTAAATATTTACAAAAATCTTAATTTACACATTTTAAACAAAATATATTAATATTATATTATAATAACTATATTGCTTTGTTATAACCATATTTCAATTATATACCAAACTGCTTTTATCCGCTCTATTACCGTCAAAATGTCACGTCTCATACCAAGACTAACCCATACAATTACAAAAGCAAATCACAAATACCCTCCGCAGCCAATATAAACGGAAAGCAAAGAAAAAAAAAGCAAAAGTTAAACGACTTATGCAGCAACATGTTGCGCAACAATATTTAATAGCAACATTTGTTGCTGACGCCGCACAAATTTATGAGCTGAGCAGCAGCAGCAACAACACAAACAACAAAAACAACGCGCAGCAAATAAAGATACAATTAAGCATTACTGCATATGAAAATTGGTGTTTTATTGCCGTGCGATATATTCACGTGCTATACGATTGTTGTCGTTGTTGTTGTTGTTGTTATGTTGTATCTGCCGACTGTTGCCGATGTTGCGCTCTTTCTCTTTCGCTCGCACTCTCGCGTTATCAATCTTGCGCTCTCTGTCTCTCGCTTAAGCGAGCACTCGACTATGCATTGGGGCGCACCATAATTGTAATTATAGTAATATGTTTTATGATGGTTGCCTCGTTTAGCAGCAACAACAACAACAACAATAATAGCAGCAGCAGCAGCAACAACAACCCCCACAAAGCAGAGACAAATGAGAGCAAAACGCAGCGCCAACTGCTACGCTGACTTCGTCGCCGCCGTCGCCGTCGTCGTCGTCGCCAACAACAAGAAAACAGTTTGGACAAAATGTATCTAGATACATAATTGCCACATTCAGTCGTTGTTAAATAGTTGCACGACGCAGACATACATTTAGCTACATTCAGAATCGTTGCGCTGACTTTGCTGCTAGCGTCTCAGTCAACGTCGTCGTCGTCGCCGCCGTCGCCGTCGTTTGTCGTGCTTTATAGCGCTCACACTCAGAAGTCGTTCAGAATCGTTGGTATCGTGGTCGTGGTCGGTTTTCGGTATCGGATTGTTCGGGGGCATCATCCAAAAAACATTTAAAAACTTAAACTGTATTATTGCTGCTTCGTCGTCGTCGTCGTCAGCGTCGTCAGCTTCGTCGGCGTCGCAACGTTTAAGGCACGCTTCCATTCTATGGATATTACAACCGGGAGCAATGTTTAAATTAACGCGCGCTTAAATTGTATCTGACGGATTAAGGAATGTGCGCCACACTCAACTTATTATAAATGTAATAATAATAATAATAATATTAATAGAGCAGCCCATTTTGGACCTCCCGCGGTTGTTGGTACTATTTTAATTAAGTGTGTTATTTGTGCAACAACAACAACAACACGCGCTTGTATCTGTGTATCTGTATCTGTGTGTTTGTGCCGCTTTTTGTATCCATTAGTCACACATGAAACTAATTAGCATTTGGCTGTTTGTTATTGTCGCATTCGCAAAGTGATTTCTGTCTGCCCCAAACGCAAAAAAAAAACAACAACAACAAAAATAATACAAATCCAAGAAATAACAACAACAACAAATTAGCGCAAAAGTGGCAACAACAACACGCACATTTTGTGTGCTGCTCATATGTATTTTTATATACTTTATTATTATTATTGTTGTATCTTTTGTTGTTGTTTTTATGACTTTGGAATTTTCATTAATTTGTTTATTTTTATGCGACAACGCGCTTTCACGCCGCTTTAAGAGTTTTGCGAGCGCCCCAATGAAATTATTAAATTTATTAAGATGACAACAACAATAACTACAACAACAACAATGACAATTTCAACATTTTTTGGTCATACAATTAACAAGCCCATCATCATCATTATTATCATTATCATTAACATCAATGATGGCAACAACAAGCAGAGCAATCAAACAAAAAAAATCTGTGAGATAAAAGTTACTTTTGTGGCATACGAAGTCAATATGCTCTCAGTTTTGGGCACAAAAGATACGAAAATGAAAGAAAAAGATTTAAAATTAAAAATTCAAGTGAATTGCAAATGTTAAGTGCATCTAGTTCAATTAAAATATGTTTAAAAATTAAAAACAATTTCAAGTGGTTTTAAAAAAGTTTGAGCAAGATTTAAAGAGAATCTCATGGATACGTGCGATAAAACACTCTAATCGGCTACAAAGAAGGTTTTTTTCAAAATAAGAACCTCTAAATAAAGTTGATTTTAAAATACTGGCAATATTGAGAAATAGATTTGACAACAACTCTTTTCTTCCAAAGATAATTCCGAGGAATCGATCTACGGAATCGGCTACAGAAGAGTTTTTTTTTTCCAAAATAAGAACATCTTCATTATGTTGATTTTTAAAATACTGACACTTTTGGGAAATATATTTCAAAATCTATTTTGTTCCAAAACAAATTTTTATTAGTTTTGAAAAAAACAAAAAGTTTGTAATTACGGAAGTATGAGAAAAAATCGAAGAAAATAAAAGTCTTTGCTATTAATTAACTAAACTACAATTTCAAATTTTATTTTTTTTTTTTAATAAAACCAATTAGTATAATTTAAAACATTTAAAGCTTTGTTTAATGATTTGTGAAGTGTAAAAAAAATCGTTTACTATACAATCGAAAAAACAACAATCCCTAATGCTAGTTGGACAATTTAATTTAGAATTCGTAAGAATTTTTTTAAAATAAAAAGATCTGGTGCATACCCAAAAACGCATAATAAAAATTACTGCAGAATCGCTCACAATCGAAGATAGTAACAAATACAATCTCCTGTATAAGTTGCACAACTTAGAATTTTGAAAACAATTTTCGATAATGATTTCTAAGCAATATTGAAATCCTTTAAAAAAGGTTAATAATAGCTCCCAATCAAAAAAATTATAATACAAAAATCTGTACAAAATCGCCCACAATCGAAGGTAGTAACTAATAAAATCTCTGGTATTAGTTGAACAACTTCAAATTCTGCATCGATTTATTTTTAAATAACAAAAATCCAAAATATAGAGCTTTAACAATCATCATAATTTTTATACCCTGTACCGTATGGTACCAAGGGTATATTAAGTTTGTGCAAGCCAAAAAATGTATGTAACATATAGAAGGAGACGTCGGAGACACCCCAAAGTTACCTAAAATATGATCAGGGTGAATAGAGAATTCGATATACCCATGTCCGTCTGTCCGTCTGTCCGTCCGTCCGTGTGAACGCCTAGATCTCAGAGATGGTAAGAGCTAGAGTTACCAAACTTTCACATTAAATCCCATATTATTCCATAGGAAGCAAAGTTTATTTTATTTTTTTGATATCGGGGATAAATTGTATAGCTCCCATGGGGGTGTTTGAGACGACCTCGACAAAAAAAAAGCGTTTTAGATGAATAATTCATTTGTTTATGAAGATATCGTAACCAAATTTGATATTCGAAAGTTTTTTATAGTTCCCAATCACTGTACCAAATTTGATCGAAATCGGTTGACTATATCATATAACTCCCATATGACCGATCGGACAAAATAACTTTTTTAAAGAAAAATTCGCTATATTTCGTTTTTTAATAAAGATATCGTAACCAGATTTGGCGTTTGGAAATTTTTTAGAGCACTTAAGCAATGTACCAAATTTGGACAAAATCGGTTGACTATATCATATAGCTCCCATAGGGCCGATCTTCCAAAAAATCGATTTTTTAACAAAATTTGTTGTGATTCGTTTGTTTGTTAAGATATTGGGACCAAATTTGACATTCGTGAGTATTTTATAGTTCCTAAACACTGTACTAAATTTAATCCAAATCGTTTGACTAGATCATATAGCTCCCATAGGATCAATCGGTCCAAAAACACATTTTTTATACAAAATTCGATGTGTTTTGTTTGTTTGTAGAGATATTTGAAATAAATTTGGCATTCAGATCTTTTTTAAGGTATTTAAGCACTGTGTCAAATTTTATTGAAATCGGTTGACTATATCATATAGCTCCCATAGAAACGATCGGTCAAAAAAAAATTTTTGCTTAAAAATTCTTCTGTTTTTGGTTTTTTGTGAAGAAATCGGACTTTATTACAAGATAGTGGTACAGGGTATCCTAAATTCGTCCGCGCCCGACTTTATGTCCGCCATTTTTTCTGTTTGATTTAATTAAATTTTTTCAATAATCAAGGCCTCAAAAAATTATTGAGAATGTTTCGAAACCCTAGTTCTTTTCTGCCAAGAGCTTATGATAAGTAATATGGTTCTGAATATTACCGCATACAGTCGAAAGTACTGTTTAATTTCCATTTCATTGTAATACTTCTGATTACGTCTCATTTCGAAAACTGATAAGCCTGCACAAAATTGTAATTATTTTTTACACGACATTTCTCAAAAGATTTTAATCCCATAAGACAATACTTCTGGATTCTCTTCTATCAAAACCTAATGATATGCCATAGAAAAAACTTCAAACGTGACCCAAAAAAAAATTACTCATTTTTATCCAATTCAGCTTAAAATAACAAAACTTAAATAGAGGAAGGTCGGTAGCCCTGAACGCTTCTTTAAAATTCAGATCTGGAGTTGTTTTTCATTATTCGTGACTGTACTCAATATATTAACTTCGGTTCCTTTTCGGTCTGAACGCTTCATTAGAATTCAGATTTGGATGTAGTCCTCCCACAAAAGGAAGAAGAGTTGTTTTTTATTATTCGTGACTGTACTCAAAATATTAACTTCGGTTCCATTTCGTTCCGCTTCTTCTGATCGTTGTGTTTAAACAATTATTAATCTAAAATATTTGTGAATATATTTAAGAAGGTCAAATATTTCCCAAATAGTAGATGTTTTGTGCAAAAACATAACCCAGCACCCAGCCCGCCGCGAGAGGTGGAAAGGGAAGGATTCCCTCGGAGACGGGGTTTCCTAAGGGTCCCGGTGTAACTACTGTCGTAATATCGTAATTACGGAGCACAATCCAAAGAGGTAATAGTGGGGTCCGGTACATTTCCCCCGGATTTTCTCTCTACGGCCCTGCCCGGAACACTCCATCTGAATCAAATCTTGTTTAAGTTAGCTACTATTACGAAAAACTATTTATTATTGACTTATTTATTGTATAAATTTATTTCTCATGATCGTAGTTTAAATCGTTGATTCAATTCCTAATCGTTCCCTTGCTTCTATTTGTTGTGTATAGAACAACAGCGATATTTTTCCCAAATATTTTGAAGACAAAACGAGGACGAACTTAAAATTTTAAGCCTTTTCGATTTATCTTATTTAATTCCATTTTATTCCGAAATATTTTTTTATATCTCTCTCTATACTATTTGCTAAATTACACTCATTGATTCTCAACAAAAAAAATCGGTTTTACCGATAAAGAAAAACTATCGATAAAAATCGGCATTAAATCGTGACACTAGAGATCATTTTACAAACTCTCAAGATAATTGAAAAATCTTTTGCTTTACAGAAATCATTGAGCTGGTGAAAAGCTTCCATCCGCAATTGATGCCTAAGCCTTTTCGCCCTGAGCTGGAACCCAATGGTGATACAAAGGCGGACATTAATGGCATCATACGACGCTGTTGGGCTGAGGATCCTGCCGAGCGTCCAGATTTCAACACACTCAAGAGCATGATAAGAAAGTTCAATAAGTAAGCATAATAATCCAAAGCTCTTTGAACCAAACTTAACTTAGTTTATCCACAGAGACAATGAAACGGGCAACATAGTGGACAATCTGCTAAAGCGCATGGAACTGTACGCCAACAATCTGGAAGAGCTGGTCGAGGAACGCACCCAAGACTATCATGAGGAGAAGAAGAAATGTGAAAAGCTGCTGTATCAGCTGCTGCCACAAAGTGTCGCCGCTCAGCTGATCAGTGGACAACCCGTTGTGGCCGAGACCTTCGATCAGGTTACCATCTACTTTAGTGACATTGTGGGTTTTACGGCCATCTCTGCGGAGAGCACGCCCATGCAGGTGGTGCAATTTCTAAATGATCTCTATACCTGTTTCGATTCCATTGTGGAAAACTTTGATGTCTACAAAGTGGAAACTATTGGAGATGCCTATATGGTAGTCTCTGGACTGCCCATACGCAATGGCAATCAGCATGCGCGTGAGATTGCACGTTTGGCCTTGGCCCTGTTGGAAGCCGTCCATAACTTTTGCATACATCATCGACCCGAAGATAGACTGAAGCTGCGCATTGGTCTGCATACGGGCGCCTGTGTGGCCGGCGTGGTGGGTCTCAAAATGCCACGTTACTGTCTGTTTGGGGATACGGTCAATACCGCCTCTCGCATGGAGTCCAATGGTGAGGCCTTGCGCATACACATCAGTGAAACCACCAAGCTGGCCTTGGATGAATTCGGCAGTTTTGTGACCACACGACGTGGCTTTGTGCCCATGAAGGGCAAAGGCGAAATGCTCACCTATTGGCTGGAGGGTGAAGTGCCCAAAACAGATGAAGTGATCTCACCCAGCAAGCTGCTGCTCACACGACGCTCCTCACTGCGACAGCCGCAAAAGCAGCAGCTGGCACTACACAAACAATACTCTGAAATGGGCGCAACGTTGCCGCCAGTGGCCACGCCAGGTGCGCCCACGCCGGCCGTACAGCTACCCAATACAGAAACTTCACCAAATCTGCGCGTCAAACGCAAGATTAGCTCCTCCTCGCCCAAGCTGAATGGCGGCAGTTTCGATTATCACAATAACAAGACTGACGAGTATAATTATTATCTGGATGCTAGTGGCGGTGCCGGGCAACTGGACAAAGTGAAGTACAAGCCGTGTGATATCTACAGCAGTCGCTCACTGCGCGGCGCCGAGCCCAACGATAACTGGGAGCTGGCCAACTTTCGTCTGCCGCTGTCCGGTGCGCTCAAGAATCATAATAACAATAGTGGCAATCTGACCTGCTCCACGGTCATGCGTCACTCCTACGTGCAATCGAATTCCAATTCCAATTTAAGTGGCATTTTGCTGCCAGCGACGGCAGCGCCGCGCAGCCGGCTCAAGCAGTCGCCCACGATCTCCACGCTTATGTCCAGCAGTCGTCAGGATACGGCGGATAGCAGTAGTCTGGGCAGCGGACAGCGCATCAAGTTTCTGGAACATACTGAGGTGCCTGCTGAAAGCGATGAGCATGCCACGCCCAGTCAGCAGAGCTATAGCAGCAAGACGCCGCTGCTGACGGAGCGTGCCAAATGCTTAACCATTGTGTCCATGACGCCACTAAGTCCGCAACGCAGCAGCAGCGGCTCCGGTATTAATCTGTGCAGCACCAACATTCCACTAGGTGGCAGTGACAATCATTACGGCTATCTGGGCCAGCTCAATCATCATCATCATCCGCCTAATAATATGCTTAAAGCAAATGCGGTCAAGAACTACAAACAGCTGTTGTGTAAGCCGGGCACAGCTGGCGGTAGTCTGGAGGAGTGTCCGCCCGGCACGACGCGCACGGGCGGCAATGGAGTAGCCAGCAGTGGTGTAACGCAACCACTGTTGGCCAAAATCAACTCGTAGTTGTAGGATAAAGGGCTGCCGGAAGAGCCCAAAGAATGAGCTACCAATTATTTTGTTTAAGGCTGTGTTTACACTATTTTAGGAGACGGTCACACTGACGCTGCAACTAGAGCGGTACAGGATACTGGTATCCTGTAATAGTCAGTATATAGGTATATCGGAAAACTTGGAGATGCAGTATTTCGATTTTTTTTAGTTGATTCAAGTAATCGAAATGAAACCGATATCAAGTGTCTTGTTGAAGTGCAATCGAATTGGGACCTTTTGTGTTTTGGATCTTTGAGTATTTGATCGGTTAAATTAGAACAGGACAGAATTTGATTTTTAAAAAAAAAAAGTATCTCAAAAAAATGTTCAAAAAATGCAAATCAAAAAAAAATATTTTATATGAGGATCTCAGAAAATTATAAAATATGTGAGCCCGGCAGACGTTGTCATGCCCAAACTTTTTGAATTCTCTTAAAGTGAATAAACATCGTAAGATTCTCTAGTTAGCTTATCTGGGAAAAATATAAGATTTTTAATTGAGTTTGCAGCTCGATTCAAACTTGCACCATTATAAGTCGAATGTCGCGCTTCACGGGTCTGTCTTAACCGAATTCTTTCACGTTCGTTGCGATCTTCACGTTCCTGGGCAGTACGATTAGATTAGCAATACACACAAAAACATCGCAATAGGCTTAAAACGTCCGTATTGACAACCTCTAACACACGCAAAAATCTGATTTGAAATTGATTGACGCGTTCGGGAGAACATCCGTAACACGTAAAACATAAGTTTCTTTTATCTAGATTTATTCTAGATTATTAATTTATTAAACAATTACGAAATAGTAATTTAATCTGCTGCATCTCTTATTTTTTAATTTTTATATTAAAAGTTAATTTAAAAAAATTTTAAATTTGACATTAAAATTTAATTTTAAAATTTTTAATTTAAAAAAAAAATTATTATTATTACCTATTGATGCTTCAACTTTTATAATATAAATTATTCGTCAATTTTATTATAAAAATTATAAAATAAGAGTTATTTCGTGATTTTTAAATAAATGATTAAATTATCATTGGCAATACAATTTTTTAACAACTCTATTAATTTTTGTCGGATATATTTTTAATATTGAACTCAAGATCAAGTGTAAACGAAAAAAAAATTGCTCTAAAAATTAAGTAGTCAATTTGAAGCTTTGCTTAATAAAATATCTGCTCTAATAAAATTTTTTTAAATAAAAAAAATATGAAATTAAAAAAAAAAATAATATTCCATAAAAAAAAACTTTTTATTAAAAAGAATTTTGTTTTTGTAAAAAACTTTTCTTTTTATTTAAAGCCCTATTTTTTGCTACGTTAAAAATTTCGAAATATAAAGTTTATTTCAAAAATAAGTAGAAAAAATTTTAGCCAAAATTTAAAAAAAATACATCAACAAAAAATAAGCAAAAAATAGTTGTCAAAGAAAAGGTACAAATCTCACAGCTAAACTAAAATTAAAAAAGACAAATCTTTTAATAAAAATATTTTTTTTAAATTTATATTGCTTATAAAAAATTCTTCATTTGCTTTGGTTTAAAAAAAAATACGCATTGTAATATCGAAAAAAAGTATAATATTAATATAAAAAAATTAATAGCAAGAAAGTAGTGCTAGAAGAAAAAGAACAAGAAAAAAAAATTCATTAGGTGATCCAAAATTTATATATAATTTCTTTTATTTTCTGATTTTTAATTTAAAGTACTTAAAAAAATGAAAAGTATAAAGTAAGAATAAAAGATCTTAAAATAAAACTAATTTTTCTTAATTTATAATTTTTAATTAAAAAAATAAAACGTATAAAGCAAGAAAAAAAGATCTTAAAATAAAAATAAATTTTCTTAATTTATAATTTTTAATTAAAAAAATAAAAAGTATAAAGCAAGAATAAAATATCTTAAAATAAAAATAAATTTTCTTAATTTATAATTTTTTATTAGATATGAAGAAATCTAAATATTTTTTAATCAT
>JBAMAX010003140.1:0-34751 GCA_037043745.1 Chymomyza amoena
AAAAAAATGATATGCCAAATTTAGCTCGTTTGAGAAAAGAACCAAAGCTCAGAGCCCGCTTTAAGAACTTTGAGGAGTTTGCTCAACAATCTCAGCTACGCTCACACATACACAAACAGCTCGCCTCACACTGTTACGTGACGGTAACTCTATTAACTCCGTCTAAGTAGAACTTGGTACTAAAGAAACAAATCATCTTTCGATTATCTTAATCGAACTTTGCTTAGAAGCTGCTTAAATTTATTTATTTAATAAATAATAAAAATATATAACTTGCTGTTAAAAAAAATATCAGTTTATCAAAGTTTGATTATGAAATTTATGTATAGAGTATGTAGAACGAGAACGAACCTTGATTATTAATAATTTATATACGCGAAAAAAAAACAAATATATTAGTAGGCATATTATATACGAGTATCTCCTGGGGCTAACTCAATGTATTGTATAGTATATAATATTTATATGAATAGTACATAGAAACTTACTATATACTATGTGTAGTTAAAATCATGGGATTTTAAGTGTCATGTGCGTTGCTTATAATAAATTCGCATAGCAAATTAATAGGTATGTACATGCATATTTTATAAGTGTAGGTATATGGTATGTATATAGGTATATGTGTATGTGTACGAGTGTATCTTAAAGATACTTTTTGCGTTTTACACTAAAAAATTTGATTCGTTTATTTATTGCCGCCACGACGTTGAATTGGGTGACGGGAGTGAGGAGTGGGCCCCCCCCATTATTCAGTTATAGTAGTAGAGTGTATCTATGTGTATATCTGTGTGTGTGTGTGTGTGTGTTGTATACATTTCATTTGGTTTCTTTACGTTTCGTTTTCCTTTCTTGCCATCTATTTCTCTGCTGTGTATTTATTTATTTGTTTGTTTGCTATTTATTAGTTTTATTTGATTCATTTTGTGTATACAATAATTTTTTTTTTCTTCTTTCATTTTTAACGAACGTTTCATATTTTTTTTTTTTTATTTTTTATGGAATTTCTTACTTCTTATTATTTATATTTCGTTGTTGTTTGGAATAACTCTAGACTCCGGCTTTGGGTTTTGGTTTTGGGTTTTGGTTTTGTCGGTTTGTTGTTGCTTTTATAAAATAATTTACCGTTTGAATTGCTGTTGTTTTGTATGCTTATGTGTAAGTAAATGCCTTGTCTGTCCGTCCGTCCGTCTGTCTGTCTGTCTGTTGGTATGTCTTACACACAAACAAACACACGAAGCATAAAAAGTCATAATATGCATTGTAGAAATATTTTGTTATGCGCGATTCGTGTGTATTTGTATCTGTGTGCATTTGTATCTGTGTGTGTGTGTGTGTAAATGTATAATTCATATATTTGGGTTAATTCCATAAATTTTTCTTTTACAATTTTGTCGAGTTGTTTTCTTTGGAGCGCAGCCCGCACGACCAACAACAACAGCAGCAGCAGCAATAACAACAACAACAACACCGATAGTTGCCTCTCTTGCGCTCTCTTTGATTTGGCGCTATTCTCTTTAAGCTTGCTCTCTTACGCTCTGTGTGTGTGTCTCTCTCTCTCTCTCTCTCTTGCTCTCGGCTTAGACGTTCATTGGCCCCCAATTGGACGCCCGTTTGCTTGGAATTTTTTATTAGTTTTTTTTTTCTTTATTATTACTATTTATATGTAGTATATATACTACATATATATATTATATTATTTTTTTTTTGGTTAGTTGGTAGGATTGGTTTGGGGACGGCTTGTTTTTTGTAGTTGCTCTTATTGTTGTTGGCCATAGTTATTTGTAAGCACACTGCTAGCCATTTAAATAGTTCGACTAAGTTTTTTTTGAGGTCATTATTTATTTTTGCAACTTGTGTCAAAACTTTGGGAGTATCAACTAATTGCCAAAAATATTCCTGTAAAGCAAAACTTTTAAAGTTACTAGTTTGCAATTATTTGACTGAAAATCATATTTTTATACCCTGTTCCGTATGGTACAAAGGGTATATTAAGTTTGTGCAAGTCGAAAATGTATGTATCATATAGAAGGAGTCGTCGAAGACACCCGAAAGTTACCTAAAATATGATCAGGGTGCATAGAGAAGTCGATATACCCATGTCCGTTTGTCTGTTCGTTTGAACTCCTACATATCAGAGATGGTAAGAGCTAGAGTAACCAGACTTTAACATTAGATCCCATATTATTCCATGGGAGACAAGTTTATTTTTTTTATTTTGATATCGGGGATAAATTATATAGCTCCCATGGGGTGTTTGAGACGACCTCGACAAAATAAAAAGCGTTTTAGATGAATAATTCGTTGGTTTACGAAGATATCGTAACCAAATTTGGTATTCGAAAGTTTTTTATAGTTCCCAATCACTGTACCAAATTTGATCAAAATCGGTTGACTATATCATATAGCTCCCATAGGACCGATCGGCCAAAATAACTTTTTAAAGAAAAATTCGCTATATTTTGTTTTTTACTAAAGATATCGTAACCAGATTTGGCGTTTGGAAATTTTTTAGACCACTTAAGCAATGTGCCAAATTTGAACAAAATCGGTTGACTATATCATAAGCTCCCATAGGTCCGATCTTCCAAAAAATCGATTTTTTAACAAAATTTGTTGTGTTTCGTTTGTTTGTTAAGATATTGGGACCAAATTTGACATTCGTGAGTATTTTATAGTTCCTAAGCACTGTACTAAATTTAATCCAAATCGTTTGACTAGATCATATAGCTCCCATAGGACCAATCGGTCCAAAAACACGTTTTTTATACAAAATTCGATGTGTTTTGTTTGTTTGTAAAGATATTTGAAATAAATTCGGCATTCAGATCTTTTTTAAGGTATTTAAGCACTGTGTCAAATTTTATTAAAATCGGTTGACTATATCATACAGCTCCCATAGGAACGATCGGTCAAAAAAAAAATGTTTGTTTAAAAATTCTTCTGTTTTTGGTTTTTTGTGAAGAAATCGGACTTTATTACAAGCTAGTGGTACAGGGTATCCTAAAGTCGTCCGCGCCCGACTTTACGTCCGCCATTTTTTAAATATTTATGTGCTTAGATTTTCAATGTTTTCGTATTTAACTACAAAAAATCAAAATAGTCACAGATTCCAAATTTGACCTCAATTACACTAGCTAACATATTTTGGTTCCATCGAATGAGACTTGAAAATTAAAAGATTGTAGACAATTTTTTGGGTCGAGAAACACAAAAATTACATCAATTTTTTTTTGTATGAACCGTTTTCGACGTTTTTTTTAATATTCTTTTTTTTAAATAACAGCACTTTTCAAGTGACCTAGAGTATGTTGTAGGTCTTGACGAGTACATCACGATAGTGTGTTTCAAAATTGTCTAACACCCCGAAATTCTCAAGATATGGCTTAAAAACCGTTTTTCGGGTACTGCGAGCACTCCAACAATCACAACGACGTCATTTTTCAACCGATTTTTGATTGCTTTACGGTTTTGGAAAGAAGAAAATTCAAGCTTTAAGATGATATACATTTGTTTATACTTCATACAAAACAACTACGAGATTTTTTAAAAGTTAAAAGTTATCTAAGATTTACACTTTTTTTTTTTTTTTTTTTCTCACACTTTGAAGTCTTTTTTATGTAACGTTTTGTTAAAAACCTTTATTTTTTACATTTGATCTTGAAGAAATATCAATTCTGATAAGGAAAGTCTTTGTTCATCAAAATCGGACGATAAATGTTTAAGTTACGACGCTTATTGTAAACAAGGAAATTAAACTTCCATCGACAAAAAAAAAGGTTTTAGATGTATAATTCGTTTGTTCATGAAGATATCGTAACCAAATTTGGTATAGTGCTTAGGAACTATAAAAAACTTACAAGTGCCAATATCTTAACAAACGAACGAAATACAACAAATTTTGTTGAAAAATCTTTTTTTCAAAAAACATATTTTTGGGTAATGTTTTTAGTTATTTTTCGTATATGGTTTTATATCATGTATAGCTTCCGATTTTCAAGAAAGAATAGAAATATATGTTGAAGAAATTCTTTTTAATTTTGTATTATTCCTTGATTACAAAAAATTTCTTTGAAGGTATCTTTATTTTTTAGTCAATTTGTAATTTGTAATTTTTATTTTTTTTAATTACATTAATTTTTTATTTCTAATACCCATTTTCGAGATTTTTTGGAAAAAATTTGTTTTCGTACTTTTTGTAGTTTTTCTTCAATATCTCGTGAACAAAATTTTTATCATTATAGTATGTGATATATGATGCAGATAAAGTATAAATTATTAAAGTTACAATCAAAATCCAAAACCAGCTCGGAGATTGCTATATTGTCCTGGTGAGGGGGTAGTTGTGGTAGCGTAGTCTAGGATGAATTCACAACTTTGCGTCTGTTTACCAAGTAGGTAGAAGTGGTTGTCTTCTGACACACCTAGGCCTATGAAAGGCCCGTTGTGATGCTTGACTTAGTCCTTACTCTCCTGAATCCTGTTTGAACCAATCTGTCGATTAAATAAACGAATTAATCCTATTTATTCTGATTACTGCGAATTCAGTAATATTCCAAATAGTTTCGGTAGCGAGTTCAGTCTTCTCCTGCATAGTGCCATGCATCCACACAGCAGGTGCTACACTGTTTCCTCCTTTTCTACCTGCTGACAGCTTCTAGAGTAGTCACGCGGTATAAAATGTGACCAGAAAGGCATGACAGGATGCCTTAATCATATCCTGTCCGTCTCCTACGTCATACGTCCAAGCGTTGAGGTCATTGAGGTCGGCCCCGTGGGAAATCGGGTGGCATTGAGGTCGGCCCTGGTTGTGGTGGCTGTGGTTGTCACTCAAATCGCGGGTCGAGTCACCTTGGCTCGGCGTGATGTTGCTTTTCAACCAGGTGCTGCTAGTCATGCAGCAGAAGAGGTGACAGATACAACTCGCTCCTTACCAAGGAGGAATTGCATGCCCGACAGCATGCATATTAAATTGGTACCAAAGAAATATCAGTTTCGGCTGATGACTCTGAGGGGCATTAGTTGACGCATTAATCCAGACTCATTGTGTTCTATGTACACGCAGTTTGCATATTTGAACACCGTGAAACATACCACGTTAAATAAACTCCGGAAAGATCTGATTTATCTGTCCGTCTCCTACTGTTTCAGTAAGTAGCGTTGGGCCAGTGACCCAGCCGCCAAAACCAATCCACTCAAGAAACGGAAACAATTCCGCCTAATAGATGCAAAATGTATGTGAAAAGCTTTAGTAGAGCAAGTCGGGGTTCTGGGATTACCAAATTACCTTGACGTGGTGAGGGGACTTAGTAGCTGCAATGACTAAAAGAGCAAAAGGACCACCCTTGCCGGTAAGGTCTTCGTGGAGCAGTGAAGCGAAGAGTGATCCACAACGTAGCGTCTGTACTCAGAATGAGCGGCTGCTAAAGGCGTCTGTTCTCCAGGTTAGGGGCGGCCTATTTAAAAGTGACCTGTCACTGCGAGCACAGTTGTCAGGAAGGACTTTGAGCTTATGACTTACTGTCAGAACCCTGTTCCCTCACATACCAAAAGTTTCCGGAAATTTCGATTTAAAAGGCGCGCGCAAAATTAATCGGTATATTTTTTTTTTTTATTAGGTTGGTAGGACTGTTTTTGACATCTTGTCATAAGCTTGAGCTTGATCCAATAATCCATACACTTCTGGTAAGCCTGGGCAGGAATAGCTTTGAGTATTTCTTCATAAACATGAGAGTAAGCCCGAGGAGAAGGAATCTCCAAGCGGTACCCGTGTCCCTGCGGCTAATCCACCTGCTTCGGCATGCTGGCACGACGGATTTGGAGGCGCATGTTTTAGAAATAACAATATACTGGAAACCATATGGCCCTATGCTCCATTTGGGAAACATAGTTTGACCTCCAAACCCAAAAACCGAAATTTTGTTTTGTGTAAACTCCATAAAAGTCTCAGTGAATTCGATGATAGCCTTCTTTTGAGGTTGTTTTGGAAACCCTACGAGCATGTCAAATCTTTTAAGATCATTTTGGAAACCTTACGTGCCGTCTAATCTTTTTAGGTTATTTGGAAGACCTGACGTTCTGGCTTTTCTTTAAGCTCGGACTGAAGCTGAAGCCGTTCAACGACCCTAAGAACATTTGCAGTATTACAAAAAAATTTCAATAGGCTCCATAAAAGTTTCAGTGAATTCGATACCAAAAAAGCCTAGGATAGCCTTCAGAATACATCTCTTAAGGTTATTTTAGAAACCTTACAAGCTCGTCTAATCTTTTTAGGGTATTTTGAAAACCTTAAAACCTTCTGGTTTTTCTTTAAGCTCGGACTTGGCTGCAGCGACCCTAGGTTATTTTGGAAATCTTACGAGCTCGTCTAATCTTTTGAGATCATTATGGAAACATTACGTGCCGTCTAATCCTTTTTAGGTTATTTTGAAAACCTTACGCTCTGGTTTTTCTTTAAGTTCGGACTCGGCTTCAGCGACTCTAAGAACATTTGGGAAACACAATCTAATCTCCAAACCTGAAATACGAGATTTTTTTTGTGTAAAAAAAATTTCAATGGGCTCCATAAAAGTCTCAGTGAATTCGATACCAAAAAAGCCCAGAATAGCCTTCAGAATACCTTTTTAAAGGATATTTTGGAAATCTTACGAGCTCGTCTAATTTTTTGAAGTTATTTTGGAAACCTTACGTTCTGGTTTTTCTTTAAGCTCCGAGCTCGGCTTCAACCTGTTCAAGTTGCTCTATTCAAGCGACCCAAAGAACATTTGGGAAACACAATCTAACCTCCGAACCTGAAAAACGAGATTGCAGTGTTACAAAAAAATTTCAATAGGCTCCATAAAAGACTCAGTGAATTCGATACAGTTTGGGATAGCCTTCAGGATATATCTTTTAAGGTTATTTTGGAAGTCTAACGTGCCGTCTAATCTCTTGAGGTTCTTCTTCTTATGTGGCCATAACAACCCGATTACCGGGTTACGGCCTGCCTTAAAACATCCCTCCAGGCGCCTCTGCATTGCGCGCGCCTTCTCCAGTTGGTCACACCGAGCGAAGACAGGGACCCTTCCACTTGGTCTTTTCAACGCAAACACGGTCGTCCTCTCCGCCGACGGCCGCTGACTACCGCATCGAACACACGTTTAACTGGAGCATCCTCGTCCATCCTAACGACATGTCCGAGCCAGCGAAGCCGCTGGATGTTGATACGCTGAGCAACGTCCATGTCGTTGAAGAGCTCATACAGCTCCTGGTTGGTGCAGATGCGGTAGTCATCGCCAACTCGAATAGGACCAAAGATCTTGAGCAGTACTTTCCTCTCGAAAATTCCCAAGGCAGCTGCATCAGTAAGCGACACGGTCCAGGCTTCCGCGCCGTAATGAAGCACTGGAAGGATGAGTGCCTTGTAGAGTGAAAGTTTTGTCGCGCGAGAGAGGTCTCTACTACTCAATTGCCTATTGAGACCGAAATAGCACCTGTTGGCAAGAGTGATTCTGCGCTTGATCTCCAGGCTGACATCGTTGTCGGTGGTAACGGCGGTGCCAAGGTAGATGAATTCCTTGACAACATCGAAAGTATAGCTGTCGGCCGTAATCTGGGACCCAAGCCGCTGCACGTCCCTACTTGACAACAGCATATATGTACTTCGTTTTGCCCTCATTTACCGCCAGACCCATCTTCGCAGACTTTCGTTCGATAGCACTGAAGGCCGCGGTGACATCTCGCTTGGTACGCCCAATGATGTCGATGTCGTCGGCGTACGCAAGGAGCTGGACACTCTTGTAGAAGATAGTGCCAGTGCGATGTACGCCGGCCTTCCGCTGAACGCTTTCCATGACGAAGTTGAAGAGGTCGCATCTCTTGAGGTTACGTTGTGGATTTTCTTTGAGCTCCGAGCTCGGCTTCAGCCGGTGTAACCTGTTCAAGTTGCTCTATTCAAGCGACCAGGAGTGTGTCTTGTATGTCTAGGATAGCCTTCATCTTACATCTTTTGAGGTTATTTTGGAAATCTTGCGAGCTCGTCTAATCTTTTGAGATCATTTTGGAAACAACCTTACGTTTTGGATTTTCTTTGAGCTCCGAGCTCGGCTTCAGCCGGTGTAACCTGTTCAAGTTGCTCTATTCAAGCGCCCAGGAGTGTCTTCGAGTATGTAATTGGTTTGTGCTTTAATTCCATTCCATTCATGTTGGTTAAAAAAAAAAAAAAGAAAAAATATGTTATATATATTTTTGTTGTTGTATTTTTTTCCTGTACAATTTGAATTGTTTTCTGGTTTGCTTTACTTACCATATGTATTATTTATGTATTATTTATATACAATGCTTATGTGCTTTATGCATATTGTTTTTTTTTGTTTTCTTTGCATTTTCATGCACATTACATGACTATTTATTGGCCTGTCTTTATTTACAAGTTTTTTCGATTTTTTTCCATTTTCCATTTTGCTTTTTGTTTGCTTGGCTATTCTGAAATATGAAATTAGAGTAAATTGCATGAGAGATACGAATAATAAATAAATTTGAGTTTGTTTAAGAGTTCAGGGGGTTCAATCAACTGAGTTTTAAACAGTGGTTGATTTCAAAGAATTCTATATACTTGTACTACGTATATATGTATATATTTGTATATATATGTATATACTCGTCGTATATAACATAAATGAATCATTCATTGTAAATTTTCTATACAAAATTTCTTGTTTTCGAGCGAGGAGAGTTCCTAATTGAATTTAAAGCATATTTCTGGTTTATTATTGTGGGTCTGTTTGAAAATTTTCGTCGAGTTTGAGTTCTGGAAATGTTTTTATTTAATTAATTCAGCTTCAGCTGTTGAATATGCATTTTACGAGTATTTTCTTTGGAATTTGGAATACGTTTTGTTAGAACATCTTGTTTTGTTTCATTGTTTGTGTTTGTACAGCAAAATAAAATCAAATTGCAAAATTCTTCTCGTTAAAAAAGAAAAACTTACCAGCTGAGTTTGAATGGGCGTGCCAGCAGCTGCTATAGCTACATTCTGCCCCCCTGTCCCTGCCCCCTTTATTGTATGAAAGTATATTTAAGTAAAAAAACTTTAAAAGCTACGAGCGTTGCCTTTGAATTTCGGGCTAAAAATGATTTAAATGCAAAAAAAAAAAGAAAATTGGGAGTACTAAATGTTTCCAGTTTCTTCTAAAAACAGTTTGGATTTCTATTGATATCGATTGATACCAAACATCATTATAATCACATTCTAAATACGGCGAATAATCACAAAATAAAATATTTAAAGCAGTTCTACCGATTTTGTACAGAACTTTAAGCCATACTATTTTTTTTAGAACATTTGAAAAAGTTATTTCCAAAATAAAAGAATTTTGTGACTTTTGAACTTAAACATCTGAAGACGGGGTCTTTATCATAAAACATAAAAACGAATATTCATTTAGCCGTGTTTCAAAAAATGGATTCCAAAACTCTGTTCGACTTTGTAGAGTTTTTGAAGAGGAGTCCATTAGTGCTGTAGAATATTTAAAATTGGAAACTTTTACCCACCATATCAAATTAAGGTTAGGTTAGATTAAGGCGGCAATTGGGATTGACGTTCCAACTCACTTAGGCCAAGATACCGCTGCAGTGAGCCATTCACCACTCTTACCCACTTAAGAGGTTCCCTTTCCCTGAGGTTAGACAGCCATCCGGCAGCTAAACCTTAAGAGTCATTTTGGACTCTGTTCGGAGAGCTGAGATAATTCATCAAGAAAGTGTGACTTTAGGAACCGGAATCTTTTCCTGTCCAGCTCTGGGCAATGGCAGAAGAAGTGTTCCACTGTCTCTAGCTCCCCCTCATCGACACAGCTTCTACAGATGTCATGGTGGGGAGCATTCAGCCTGGATGCGTGATTTCCTACCAACCAGTTTCCCGTGATGGCACGGATAACAGATGAGCACTGGGCTCCATTCAGACAGCAAAGTTCCTTAGATATTTTACTGCAATATGTCGCCCAGGTTTGCCGTGAGATCCTGCACGTATTCGATGTCCGATTCCATGATCGGTTTCTCAGTTTGAAGCTGGCCATGGGTATATCCAGGCCCTCCTTGTCTTGAAGGAGGATGCTGGTAGTTCCTAGTCTAGCCGGTTCATCTGCAATACAATTTCCCTCAAAGTCCCTATGTCCTGTTACCCATATAATGTGAATTGAAAACTGCTCAGTCATCTCCTCCAGAGACAAGCGGCAGTTATTCACTGACTGATGTCACCGAAGCTAGGGACTTAATAGCCGCATGGCTGGTTACCTTGTGTTGTCAAAGCCTCCTTGATTGCAGTGACTTTTGCCTGAAAGACACTGCAGTGATCCGGGAGTTGGAAAGCAGTTCTGACGTTGAGTTCCTCAACATAGATGCCTCCGCCTACTCGGTCGTCCAGCTTGGAACCATCCGAATCACCGAAGCTAGGGACTTAATAGCCGCCTGGTTGGTTTTTTATTGTTGTCAAAGGCTCCTAGATTGCCGTGACCTCTGCCTGAAAGACACTGCAGTGATCCGGGAGTTGAAAAGCAGTTCTGACGTTGAGTTCCTCAACATAGGATGCCTCCGCCTACACGGTCGTCCAACTTGGAACCATCCGTATATATATTTATCGAGCCAGCTGGTACCTGGTACACCATATTCCACTGCTCCCTCGCTGGAATTATTATTATTAATTCCATACTCCTTTAGGATCTTAAGGATGCAACAAAAGTCTTCCAGTTATCTTTATTTTGCGCGATTTGTCTCAACTCGTTAAACGATTTGAAAGTTTCGGTTTGTACGGTTTTCCTCCTTGTCATTGCAGGTCTTCCTCTTCTTCTGGTTCCCTGCGGGTATCCAGACTGGTAATGTGTCCGAACAGTCCATTGAGCAAATCGAGTCCATTGCCATTGTTCGTCACCAAAAAGTTCAGCCGGTTTATTTCTCTTGTTGTAATGTTGATGTGATAAAAATCTCGGATGTTATAGGATATCAGCCTTTAACTTCCAAAGTTTGGTGGCAGGGCTGCTGCCTTGAACAGTTTGTTAGCAGTGATGTGGCCTCCAAACTTGCCACATTCACACTCTTTGCTGTAGTCATTTCCTAATACACCAGATGTTGGCGTGGATATTCCGCCACGTACTCGGTCGTCGGAGCCTCTGCGAGAAGCATCAGCGAGAAGATAAGAGGTTGGCGTTTGATTCGGAGAGGCTATGTACATATGTCACTTCACGACCCCTTGCATCCCCCTGGTTGGAATATGGATTTTAAATTTGGTTGTGAAATGTTCCTGCGCTATGCAGTAGTCTGTACTCTCGGTAATAAGTGGGTTGGCCTTAAGAATCTTTGCGTGAACAAAATCATGGTCATTCCATTTTTTCGTCTCTCTCATGCGTAAAGCTGATAGAATGACTTGTTGATTACCCACTTTCTTCAGAAGCAGAAGGTTTACTATATCATCTAGAGCTTCGTTTGGGGTGGAGCGTTGAGCACAAGTAATTGTTAATTCGTGCGCTGAACCTTACTCAACTTTTTAAGATTGGTCCCCTTGTCTAAGGTTGGCCACCCAGATCGAGACTCTATACATAAGTATAGGTCTGACAATAGCAGTGTGTAGCCAGTGAACTATGTTTGGGAACATGCCCCATTTCAGTCCAATGGTTGCTTTGCAGCAATCCAACAGTTTTGAAAGACCCTAATTGTGAATCCGTTGAAGATCATATACTGCCAAGCATTGTCACTGTATGGGCGGGCGTCTCTTGGTTGGATGGGGTGTGCTAACAGATTTAGGTAAAATGAGTGTCCAAAACTACGAAGTACAAGCAATGGATCGAGGGATATGGTGGGCATTGTGAAGGAAGCTTTGACCCACCTAGGGTTGTTTTCTCTGCGATTCGATGCATAATTAGTTACATCCCAAAAAAGGGTTCAGCGGAACTGAAGCATCGATTAATAGGAATTATTAAGAATATGGAGAAAAAATATGCATTGCAGATGGAGTTAAATCGAGGGAGAAACTACCAAAGCTCTGACTTTAGATAACAAATTCTGATATATTTTCTGGTATAGGAAGACTCTTCTGTCTTCTCTTCTGTCCGTCCAGTGTTGTATATGTATGTAATAAAAGTTTGTTTAGACACCGTTGCAGCTCTTTTAAAGATTTTGCAAATTTAATAATAATGTTTATTATACCCCAAAGTGGAAGTGGAAAAAACCGCTTTGTCGGTCTTTTGCTGGAGGAGACCGGAGACCATAAGAACGAACTAGAAGCATTCAAAAATTGATGTTTACATTAAAACGCAACTTCTTGGAAGTCGCTTTGAAAACAATAATAAAACTTTTTCATTGATTTAAAAAAGCTGCGTATTATTTTAGAGCTAGAGCAAAAGCTTGTTTTTGTTATTCTTATGGATTTCCATTAAAATGTTTAAAAAAAAACATATATATTTGTTTATTTAAGCAAATATTTATATTGGCCCGTCTCCGTTGACTTTTATGTATATTATATAAACATGTATGTATGTACATATGTATTTGCTTGCTATTTGTTTATCTGCCTATCGAGAAATCTAAACTTTTAGCAAAAATTGTTTAGATGAGATAACCAAAAAACTAAAAGCTCCAGAGCCGCACTCTTTAGAATTTCATTGGAAATGAATGTATAAATTATAAAAATAATTACATACTTTCGACAATTATGTACTTCGTGGATGTATTGTAGCCCCTTCATGGCTCAGAGCTCTTCCAAAAGTCCAATGGCCTGCATGTATTCCAGTATTTTATTTGGACTTATGCTAACAACGATCCCCGTTGGAAGAACGTACATGTCCAGGAGCTTATTTCTTTTACAGGGGAGTGCCATACATTCACATAATATCTACATGCGATGAAGTTTCTTCCTCCATGTTAAAGAAACGACATAGTCCACTATCCAAGGCCCCTCAGGATTCTCACGGTGTTCTTTCCGTGAGTTATCATGACTTTGAACCACCTCTCACGGTTGTAGTTAGAGAGGTGGGTTTTTGACTGTTTAAGCCCTGGTATCTGTGCCCAGTGAAGCAGTCTCAGTAGATCCCGTACCACGTGGTTACCAATCCCACAGTGTGGTTCAGGGCCGATTAGCGGTGTTGCTGCACCGGTCCTTGCGAGCTTATCGCCAGCTCATTTCCAGGAATGTTGTTATGCCCTGGAAACCATCTAATCATGAGCTTATTCCTGGATGCTAATTTATCCAGTGACGTTCTCACATCTTTGGCCTTGATGTGATCTTGACTTTGCTTAGTGCCTTTATTGCTGCTGGACTATCAGACAGGATGGAAATATCCTTGTCATGATAGTTCTTTTGCAGATTGAATTCTGCAGATCTTCCAATAGCGCAGACTTCAGCTTGGAAAATGCTGGTATGTCGCCTAGTGGCTCGTAATATTCCTGTTCCTGGGTCCTACAACCCCCAGGCCACTTCCTTGATCAGTGAGTGATCCGTCTGTGAACCACTTTATTGTATGTGGTTTCATGAACCATGAACTGCCACGAGAGATACCTATACCCTATGGTAATCAATCTGGATTTTGTGCTCCTCGCTTTCGGTATTTTCGTTAGACTAATTTTATAGATTTTTTTTCCCCTGCCCTATTTCAATCGGTTCTTCTTGTTGTCTACTAACTGATTTGTACTTTTGGATTAAAAATTTATTTTCGACTCCTTACTCTGTTCCGAATCTTGCATCGAAACCGACTTGATTACTTCCAGTCAATCCATTTTGAAAAATCATAAATCTCCTTATCTTCAGTTGACTTTCGTAATCGTCTTGCCGCTGATATCCTAACTTCTGTAGTTATCGAATTCAATCACAGATTAAGCTCCTTTTCGCTCTAGGACATTTAGTTTACGAGCCACTGGAACATGAACTATCAAATGTCTCTGCTATTAAATGGGTTGCCAGATAAAGCAGTATTCAGTAGTCAACTCGAAGCTGTGAGCCTCAAAAAAAAAACACGCTGTATATGCTTGAATATTTAAAAGATATTTTGTGAGATCTTCAAATTAAATAAAAAAAAACGCAGCGACCTCTGGCGTCGCTCTCAATTTACAATAGATCTCAGAAATGGAATTCTCGAACTCAAAAACTCCCAAATTTACATTTACATTTGGGAAAAAAACATTTATTGGTCTTGAATAATTTGAAAAAACACATTTTGAAAAAGTGGGCGACTCGAAACTAATTTCTTGCGCCAGAGGGCGCTGCTTTTTTTTAAATTTTTATTTCATTTTTTGTGAGACTGAAACTGAAACTGAATAAAAAGAAAACGCAGCGCCCTCTGGCGTCGCTCTAAATTAACAATAGAATTTAAAAATGGAATCTTTGACCCCAAATTAACATTTGGCTAGTGGAAAAACCTTTTTTTGCCATTGTAAATGGAAGGTCCAAGTCGATTTTTGAATAATTTGAAAAAGCATTTGATTTTTGTGAGATCTTTTGCAAATAATAAAAAATACTGAAAAAAAAGAAATGCAACGCCTTCTGGCGACGCTCTATATTAGCAATAGATGTGAAAAATGAAATCTTCGATCCCAAAAAACCCCAAATTCACAAAAAAACGCTTGTAAATGGAATGTCTAAATTTTTTTATGGTTTGTATAGTTTGAAAAAAAAAAGTATTTTGAAGAAGTGGGCGGGCGACTCGAAATTAATTTCTTGGGTAAAAATGCTACCTCAAAAAAATGGCGGACGTAAAGTCGGGCGCGGACGACTTTAGGATACCCTGTACCACTAGCTTGTAATAAAGTCCGATTTCTTCACAAAAAACCAAAATACAGAAGAATTTTTAAGCAAACATTTTTTTTTTGACCGATCGTTCCTATGGGAGCTATATGATATAGTCAACCGATTTCAATAAAATTTGACACAGTGCTTAAATACCTTAAAACAGATATGAATGCCAAATTTATTTCAAATATCTTTACAAACAAACAAAACACATCGAATTTTGTATAAAAAACGTGTTTTTGGACCGATTGGTCCTATGGGAGCTATATGATCTAGTCAAACGATTTGGATTAAATTTGGTACAGTGCTTAGGAACTATAAAACACTCACGAATGTCAAATTTGGTCCCAATATCTTAACAAACAAACGAAACACAGCAAATTTTGTTAAAAAATCGATTTTTTGGAAGATCGGACCTATGGGAGCTATATGATATAGTCAACCGATTTTGTTCAAATTTGGCACATTGCTTAAATGGTCTAAAAAATTTCCAAACGCCAAATCTGGTTAGGATATCTTTATTTAAACAACGAAATATAGCGAATTTTTCTTTAAAAAAGTTATTTTGGCCGATCGGTCCTATGGGAGCTATATGATATAGTCAACCGATTTCGATCAAATTTGGTACAGTGATTGGGAACTATAAAAAACTTTCGAATACCAAATTTCGTTACGATATCTTCATAAACAAATAAATTATTCATCTAAAACGCTTTTTTTTTGTCGAGGTCGTCTCAAACACCCCCATCGAGAGCTATATAATTTATCCCCGATATCAAAAAAATAAAATAAACTTGCCTCCTATGGAATAATATGGGATCTAATGTGAAAGTTTGGTAACTCTAGCTCTTACCATCTCTGAGATCTAGGCGTTCACACGGACGGACAGACGGACAGACGGACAGACGGACATGGGTATATCGACTTCTCTATTCACCCTGATCATATATTAGGTAACTTTGGGGTGTCTCCGACGTCTCCTTCTATATGTTACATACATTTTCGGCTTGCACAAACTTAATATACCCTTGGTACCATACGGTACAGGGTATAATTACCTAAAGAATCAAAATCGCTGAGAGCGCCAAAACGTTTTTTTTCGCCCAATCCAAATTGATACGAAAATATGAAAATATCGCTCATTTACAAGAAGAGTGTCAGAGCGTTTTCTGAGATAAAAATGCAGATTTATTCGTTATGAAAAACTGTGCATTGTGTAAAAATTTCATATTGTGAAAAGAATCGGAAATTCATTTGAACGATTTTTGTATGAAATTGTGAGACCGATGAAAACTTAAAATGCGTTTTCTGCAAAATTACTTTTATTGAGATATGACGTTCTTCTTGTAAATGAGCGATGTGTAAATCCCAAAGTTGCATGACTCAAAAAGATAGATTGTCAATAAAAAAAAATCGATAGAATCGGCTAAATCAATCTTAAATCGAATCAATGCCCAGCTCTACGTAGAGCGAATGATTTTTTAAGATTTCGTAGAACAAGTTAAAATGTATTGCTTTTTTTTGTGAAAATTTGTGCTGTAGATTGCGCCTTGTACTTTTGTAACTCTACAAAAAAACACCCTTTTCTTACGCCAAATTGGTGTAGCCTGAAAAATGCAATGCAATCTGTTTGTGGTTAATAGGAATGTTGGTCTAGAGACTTAGGCAGTTTTATTTTATATTAATTGGTTTATAATTCACAACTGCTTCAAACGATTAGTCATAATCTTCGTCTGTCGTTAATCTTGAGTTTTGTATTGCTTTTGTTTATTTACATTTTTATTTACAATGATAATTTAAGAAAGTTAAACGATTTTTTGTTGGTGGCATATCTTTGGTATTTTAATATTCTCTATAAGAGTTTTAATAATGCCAACTTGGTATTATGGCATCCAAGTCTGGGGAATAGCTAGCTGCCAAGTCAAATATTAAAAAAATTCAAAGTTTACAAAACAAAACCTTCCGAAATCGAAACCTTTACAAGAATCTAGACATTCCGTATGTGGGTGATGTGTTAAATTAACTTAGCGACCGGTACGCTGATCGCTCCAGGAACCATCCAAATTCACTTGATCTGTGCCCTGGCCGGTCATAGATGAACAAACGTCTTCACCCAAAAGACCTCAGAAGGCGTGTCTTATCATAATAACTACTTGATTTTTGAAAATATTGTGTATAGAGTGTATAGAGTACCATACCAGTGTATAGTGACTTACTTTTCTTTTGTTATAAATGTTGGATCATAACCCTTAGAATTATGGGTTGATTGCTAATAATAAATATTCGGAAAAAAAAGATTAGACGATGAAATATAATTGGGAAGAATCCACTGTAATTCATTCTTTTAAGAATGAGCATTATTTTTTCTATAATAGGGCATGCTCAAGCAACCAACTCATCCCTAGAGTAACCCCACATTATCTATATGCTCCGCTTATAAAGATTATTTCTAATCCCTGTCTTTCTATTTTTCCTTTACAGATTGCAAAGAATGACACCTTGCCGCAACAGGTTTGTGTGACATGTGCCAAGACGGCCATATCGGCATGCCTCTTCAAGAAGAAATGCGAGGATGCGGATAATTTTTATCGCCAGCAATTGCTGATCAAGAAGATCGAAGGACATGGTGGTCATGAGACAGCAGCTGCTCATGAGAGTAAATCTAATGCGGATAATTTTTATCGTCATGATGGCGAAACTCTAACATCCGGCCATGATGTTAACTTCAAGGTAGACTTAAAGGAAGCCAAACACGAAGTGGCTGAGGCTAAGAGCAGCAGCAGCAGCGGCGGCAGCAGTAGCAGCAGCAGCAGTAGTAGCAGCTCCTCTGAGGATGAGGACGAAGAGGAAGAAGACAATGGCCGCGGCGATGATGGCCATAATCGCAACGATGATGTTGTTAATGATGGCATACATAAGCGTTCACAGAATGGTCATGGTCATGGTCAGGTCAATGGGCAGCTGGCAGCCGAGAGTGTGGGTCAGCAGCAGCATCATCAAGCACAAAGTGATGAAGCTGATGCTGAAGCGGAGGAGCATGACGATGGCGAGATAACCGGCCATGCACATGGCAAGGAGCCCTTTGATTTTAACTCCATACGTTTAATGCAAGAATATATGCAGCACCAAATGAACAAGTTTCCTAATGGCGTAGCAGCCGGCTCAAATGCCGCCAGTGAGGCGGGCAGTGAGCTGGGTATGGGCGATGCACAAGATGATGGCGAGGATGATGAAACGTTGCCACTAATACCCGAAATTGAGCTGATCACACCGTCCGATGAGCCCATGGCCATGTTGGCCAGCGGAGCAGATGGCACTGCGGGCAATGTAGCTCATGTGCCGGCCGTGCATCGTTTCCAATGTCCGCATTGTTATCAAATCTTCGAAATGAAGCAAATACTCAAGGCGCACATGCAGAGCGTGCATGGAGCACCGGGACCGGTGTATGAGTGCAGCAATTGTCGCAAGACGTATTTCTATAAGCGATTTCTGGAGAAGCACATACGTCGTGGCCGCTGTGTCAAGAAGCGGCGTAATCAAACGTAAGTGTTGCGATTGGTCCTTTGTTGCAGTGGATGCTCATTTCTTTTACGCTCCTTTTTAGACGTCCCATGCAGTGCTCTGATTGTCATGTACTGTTTCCCACGGGTCATCATCTGGGCTGGCACAAGCGCACTGGCTGCCCGTCCAAGGCCGCAAAAATGTAAGCATCTAGTCGTTGTAGGATGTACAGGATGTGGTGTCATTTAACTTGTTTTCCCACAGGCCCTTGCAGCAACTTTTCAAGCAGAATATTGTACAATTCAACAATTTTCCGAAGCGTATGGGGGCTGGTCCGCCGCGTAAACTGGTGGACAATGGTCTGCATGTCAACAATCGCAAGTGAGTAATCTTGTTATATGTTAAGCACAAAAAGATTTTATACTTATAACCATTTCCTTCGCAGATTGGGCTTGGCCAATAAGCGCAAAGGACGCACTCGCATCAAACTGGATGCCAAGAAGATTGCGTTGGCCAAACAACTAATACTACGTGAAGCCACCACCACGGTGATTGCTAATGAGCTGAATATATCACGCACCTTTGCCTGGCGTCTGCGTAAGAGTCTGGTAAATGGCGTTAGCTTGCATGAGCGTGTTGTGGACCAAACCGTGGAGGAGCAACTGCAGCAGCAATTGCAACAACAACAACAGCAGCAGCAGCAGCAACAGCAGCAGTCGGTGCAACCGGAGCTTACCGATGGTCTGGCTGAGGCGGCAGAGCTGGAGCGTCAGCGCGAACAGCTGCCCTTTAGACACATGCTACTCAGCCAGATTAAAGAGGAACAGCAAGACAGCGAAGATGAGGAACATGCCGGTCTAATCATAGCCGACGAGGGTGCGGGCGAAATTGGTGCGGAGGAAACCGCAGGCTATATGGGCGAAGATGATGTATGTGGTCTGCTGCACAATAACTATGCTAGCGGTGCAGAGGCCAACGATGATGATGACTACGAACAGGATAATGAGCGGGAGCGGGAGCGGCATTCAAATGATGCTGCTACACCGCCACCAACACGACCCCTAGCGGCAACAAGCGCCGAACTGGAAGTCTATCAGCGCATGCTGGCCGAATCGCAGCATTTTCCGCATATTGTGAATGCGCAGCAGCTACAAATGCAGCAGCAACATCACCAGCAGCAGCAGCAGCAGCAGAAGAACACTCTGAGCCGGGATGTGCGGGATGTGGTAGCCAACAATGGAGTGCTGCCCATGCTAACGCGTTATCCACCTGCGGTTGTAACGGCAGCCAAGTAAGTGAGGCGAGGGTGCTAGGGAATTGCTCTGTTATATGAGAGAGTCAAGCAGTGCGACAAGCAGTTTATTAAGTTAAGGTTCTTTTAAGGTTATTAGTTAGTGAGCTCAATAGACCTTTTTTTAAGAAACCTTTTCGAGTTTTTAGACTTCATACGAGGTGTGCTCAAAATTTTCGCGGGTTACGTATATTCGAATTTCGATTTTTTTGTGGCGTTATGTTGGTACTCATGTCTCTGAGCTGTCGGCATGACAAGCTCGGCCATTTTGAATGTTCACTTAATTGTTGACAGCTGTTTTGGCTCGTCTTCGATTTTTACCTATTCAAGAAAATGGATTAAAGAACCTGTATCAAATTTTGTGTAAAAAACGAAATTAAGTGCGCGGATGCATTCCGAATGTTGACTGTGGCATACGGAGAAGCAACCTTGGATCGAAGCAACGTTTATCGGTGGTACAAAACGGCGAAGAGCGTGCCGGACGCCCGAGCACTTCAAAAACAGACGTAAAAATTGATAAAGTGAACAAAATGGTATTGGCCAATCGTCGAATCACCGTTGGAGAAGTTGTTGAGGACCAAGACATATTGATTGGCTCATGCCATTCGATTTTAATCAATGATTTGGGTCGCCGCGAAATTTGTACCAAAATTGCTCAATTTCGACCAAAAACAGCATCGCATGAACATTGCTAATGAGATGTTGGACTCTGTCCGCGACGACCCAAATTTGCTCCAGAGGGTCTTAACTGGTGACGAATCGTGGGTTTATGGTGGTTATGACGTGGAAACCAAAGCTCAATCATCTCAATGGAAGCTGCCGCACAAACCCAGACCGAATGTGAAAGTTTTGCTTACAGTTTTCTTCGATTGCAGGGGCGTGGTGCATCATGAGTTCTTGCTACAGGATGGAACGGTCAATAAGGAATATTACCTGCAAGTTATGCGCAATTTGCGCGAAGCAATTCGCCAGAAACGCCCGGATTTGTGGAAGTACACGAATTAGCTTTTGCACCACGATAACGCCCCTGCTCACACATCGTTGCTATGTGCGACTTTTTGGCCAAAAGCAACACACTAATGATGCCGCAGGCACCGTAATCCCCAGATCGGGCCCCCTTAGACTTTTTCTTGTACCCTAAACTGAAGAGGTCCATGAAAGGACGACGCTACGCTACGATTGACGAGATAAAGACGGCATCGAATGATTGATTTTTTTAAGTGCTTCGAAGATTGGAAAAACCGTTGGCACAAGTGTATAACAACTCATGGGGATTACTTTGAAGGGCACAAAATAGATATTCATGAATAAATTAATAACTTTTGAAAAAACACAAAATTCGCGATACTTTGTGAACACAACTCGTAAATAAATTACACGCAAATCTTTTAAGGTTTTTAGTTAGTGAGCTCAATAGAGCTTCTTTAAGAAACCTGCTCGAGTTTTTAGACATTGTCTCAAGCCAGCTCCATTGCAAAATTGTATAATAACATAAATCCCATTGTAACTCATACGAGATTGCGATCTGTTGCAATTACAACGTGTGAACGCCACTAAAGTTTAATTGTTTCTATTCTTTTTTTTTTCTAATTGTTTTATACAAATATTTTATTTAATTATAGTCATGCCTTGCCGGTGAATTTGTCGCTGCGTTCCATGCCGCAAATGAATAGCAATGAGAGGTGAGTTTATGATTTTATGAAATGTTTTGGAATAGCTGCTCAAGATTTACTTCTCTCGCTCTCTAGCAATGGCAGCACTAGCAGCAATGCCACGGCTGCTGCACCAGTCCTGCAGCTGCACAATCAACATCAACAACAACAACAGCAGCAACAACAACACCAACAGCAACAACAACACCAACAGCAGCAACAACAACAACAACAGCAGCAGGCTGGCAAAAAACCGCGAAAACCCAACGTATTTATAGATGATGAAAAGTATGCCATGGCCAAATTGCTGGTGGGTCAAAACTCCTCCACTATGGAGATAGCACGCGCCTTAAATGTCTCACAGATGACTGCTTGGAAGGTGCGCGATGCCATACTAAAAGGCGTGCCGCTTTCATATCGCAACAAGCGTGTCGATTCACGCGGCCAGGCGGCTTTAAACGAAGAGGAGCGAATCTCGGAAGCCGCGGCGGCGCTAGCCAAGGAGCAGCAACAGCAGCTGCAATTGCAACAGCAGCAGCAGCAACAGCAGGAACAACAAAAAATTAAACGCCATCAGCAGGAGCTGCAACGTCAGCAGCACTTGCAGGAGCTGCAGCAGCAAGAGCTGGAGCTGCATAAGCAACAGCAGCAGCAGCAAAAGCAGCGCCAGGAACTGCTTTTGCAGCAACAACAACAGCAACAGCAGCAGCAACAACAACAACAGCAACAACAGCAACGTCGTGCCGTAGATCCAGCACATTATGCGTCATCGCCGCAGCTGGTCAACGCTGCAGCGCAGCAGCCACAACTTACTGCTGCCGCTGCAGCCGCAGCCGCGGCCGCTAATAAACTTTTACAGCCACGTCGTCGCCTTAAGGCAGCCGAACGGGAGCTGCGCGATAAGGAGATCACACGCGAAATACTCGAACTGATCAAAGAGGATAGTAACATACAATATTGGAAGGTATCGGCACGTCTGGCCGAAAAGGGCATAAATATATCGCCCTCATCGGTGTGTCAAAAGCTCAAGTCTATGGGCATACATCGTCGTTGGAAGCCGGGCGATAAGCCGCCCATGCTGGCCATGAGTCAGCTCAAAGCGGCCACAGCAGTGGCGACGGCTGCTGCAACATTGGCGGCGGCGGCCAGTAATGGCGTTGTAGGAGGAGTAGGCAGCTTTGCAGCTTTGGCCAATGGCGCTGGCGCCTCTGCTGATGATGGCTATGAGCAGCAACAGTTTGACATGGGCGGTCCACATTTTCTCAGTGCCTTTACGCGCTAAGGGGCCGCACTTGTTTAAATTTTAAGTATTACACACGCAGACACACACACACACAAGCAAACCCAATTATCCAAATCCTTGTATTTTTATATAGTATTCAGCAGTTAGAGGAACTGCATCCATCATAATATTATATTGAACTCTGCACGTAATGTAGTCAAAATGGTTATGTTAGAAGCTTTAAGAAAAGTACTTTAAGTCGTTGACAAAGCAACTGGCGAGGTAGGAGCTATCTGGCAAGGAATTTCTTAGGATAGCTTTGGGAGATATTGTTTTAAGTATTCTCTGTTAAGCCTCATGCTATTGATTTCATCTTAATGTTAACTAGCAGCTTTCATACAAATTTAGGAATTTAAGAATATCCTAGCATGAAACTAGGTTCTTCATTTCGTCAGATAGCTTTATAAAAATTTCATTTTAATTTATTTTAAAACGCAACGTTTTGAAATATACTATACAATGTGTAACCTCCTTGCGAATAAGTGGCTCCAACTTAAGGTTTGATAATTATGGCAAACTCTTAGTAGTAAAGTAAAAGCTCTCATCTTCATTTTTAGATACTGTATCAACATATCCCTGCTTTAATAGGACTAACATAGTTGTACAAGCCATACTTATTCATTTCCATATTATATTGTATCTATATAATTCGATTTTATAAACAAAATTGTAAATTTAACAGTTTTTAGTTAATTTTTACAGTCATCACCATGCATATTCGTAACAGCTAAGATTTTGTATTGCCTTAATTCCTACACAATCTGTATTACCATCTAATTCTAATCCTAAAAGAAATCATGTAGAAACAAGGCTTATTTAATTCCTAATGGAATAGCTCAAAAAACGACTTTAAGCCTAGTTAGTGTTGGTTATAAGAAAGATTTAGACTTCTACTACTCTCATGCCAGGTTAGGAAGCACTTCGTCAGTGTCGTCCTTGAAACGATAAAAGTTCGACCCGTGCGGGCTATGGGTTGGAAGTAAATTGAATTGATTTGACTGAGATGAGACTACGTGGAGAGTTTAAAAAAAACTTCGGCGACTTCGAAGTTAATTTTCTTGTATTTGTGTTATATAGTAAAAATGCGTCCCGCTAAATACTTCAAATGCATTCCTAGAATGTTGAAACACACACATGCACACGCACACAAATATAGACACACACACACACACACCTAGCAGCGGTCATTCCAAACTATTTTTTGTTAATTATAGTGCAGCTTCCATTAATTTATTTGATTAGTATTTGTATTTCTTTTGCTTTAGCTTGTAGGTGTAGTTGTATTTGTATTTGTATTTTCGATATATATATTTGTTGCTAACTTATTATATAGTAATAATAGGCTTCAAGTTTTGTTAAATGTTTTTATTCAAGTTTTGACTGTCAGCAGTTGGGGCGCATTTAAATTATTTGATGTACAGTAGGCGCCAGTGCTGCCAAGCGTCGATCAAAGCGGCCTAAACGGCAATGTAATGCTTTTTTTCTTATACTGCTTAGTCTATTGGCAGCACTGGCGTATAGCCGTATGTTATATTTATGCTATACAAGTAATTTTATGTACAGTAGACGCCAGTGCTGCCAAGCATTAATCAATGCGGCCGATCTGGCAATTTATTTCTTTGTGTAGCTTGCTTGTGAAAATGCACTTAGTACAGGGCCTTTTTTTAGAAAATTTTTTAATACTGTTTAGTCTATTGGCAGCACTGGTGTATAACCGTATGTTATATTTATGCAATACAAGTAATTTTGTTTTTACACGGTGGATACGTTCTAACAAAAAAGGTATAAAATGTACGCTTGTCTGTAAAGTCGGGTTAGGGACAAAAGTTTAACGAGATAACGTCATAGAGTCCAAAATGCCTTTTAAGGTTCATTCAGGCAGCCGGATGGCTTCCTCAACTTTCGTAGGGGACCTATCAAGTGGGGAAATGTGGTGAATTGGCTCACTCTAGCGGTATCACAAAGGGCCTATCCTTGCCCTAAGTGAGTTGGGACGTCGGTCCCAACTGCCGCCCTTACCTTACCTAACCTAACCTAACGTCATAGGAAAACATTGTTGACAAATTGCATACTTTGATGAATTGAACCATTAACAACTTATTTACAACTTATATATCGGGTTTTTCAATAGGGACGCTACAAAAGTAGACCGATAGGGACAGCAAACGACGCCATATTTTTTTCCCGCTCTCTTGACATTTCTCTTCAGTAAGGTTTGCCATTTCATCATGGCAAGATATAAGATCCCACAGCGTGTCGAAATTATTAAAATTTACTACCGAAATTCGGAGTCAGTGGCCTCAACTTTAAGAGCGCTATGTCCAATTTATGGTCGTCATATTTCTCCTGCCAGATCAACAATTGAGCGTCTAAAGGAAACATTTGAATGAAATTTGTGATATTTATATATATTTTGGATATCAAGCGGAGTGTTTTCAAGTGTAATGTCAACCATCAATTGATAAACAATGCCAATATCAACGTATTTGGAACACGGCTATGAGTTTCCAAGTTTTGACTGTCAGCAGTTGGGGCGCATTTAGTTTATTTTACTACAGTTGGCGCCAGTGCTGCCAAACGTTGATTAAATATACGCTAATTTAACGAGTGTTTTAAGGCACATTACACTTCAAACATTCCCCCTTTGATTACCTAATTTTCCTATCATAGTCGTATCCTTAACCCTCTTATGCCCAATAGTACCTTGGGGCACTTATTACTGAAACCTATTTTCTCATACAAAAG
The DNA here is from genome assembly GCA_037043745.1 of Chymomyza amoena. Taxonomy (NCBI): domain Eukaryota; kingdom Metazoa; phylum Arthropoda; class Insecta; order Diptera; family Drosophilidae; genus Chymomyza; species Chymomyza amoena. The sequence goes on from JBAMAX010003140.1 coordinate 25,224, forward strand.
TGTGATTGAGTGAAGATTGGAACTTCCGAGCATAGTCCATAGCATCCACAATTCTTCCCAGATTTTAAAGCCCTTTTTGATTACAAATTTTAAAAGCGAGAATTTGTAACTTAAATCCTTAGGGACCTTTTTCAGATTTTCTTAACTTCCAGGCAAACGAACAATCCTACTTAGCTAATGACCTAAGTAGCTAAAAGTATCTTGAAAAATATGATTCGACCATTGTTAACGAAATATTTTCAAAATGAGCATTGGAGGGTTAACAGGAAAACGCAGATGCGAGCATCTTAAATATAACAAATGTATATAAGTTTTACATAAATTGTTAATAATTCAATTGATAAAAGTATGCAAATTTTTTAACTAATATAAATTCGGCAACCGATTGTGCAAGGAATTTTACAAGTTCGGATCTGGTTCACATTATGTATGATAGCTATGTGAAATAATGGACAAATTTTGTTCAAACTTTACATAGATATAAAGACGTAACCTACCACATAAATTTGGTTGCGATATTTTAAAAAACCAAAAAGTTTTTGTAACAATAACTAATCTCAAACCGAATTGTTTTTCTATTTCATGGAGCCATACCATACAAAAAGTGAACTCGCTCATTTTTGAGAGAGACCCGAATAATAATTGCGTAACCTTCTTATTGTTGGATCACGAATCGTTCCTCTCTATCGTTGTTCCGAGCTCTCGCTTGTTCTGAGCTCTAGCTTGATCCTTGCTCTCGCTTGGCCGGAACGTGAAACTCTCAAGCGGAACGTGACACTTTTTCGTGCTTACTGCCAATGTTCAACCATTTGTAAGATGTTATCACGTCAAAAATGGAAGGAAGTAAATCCTTCCGCTGCTATGATATAAATTAGAAAGGGAAATTCCCTAAGTAAATTTCTAAAGAATTCAAATTCAAAAAGTGAACCCGCTCTCTCTTGAGAGAGACACGAATAATAATTGCGTAACCTTCTTATTGTTGTATTATGGATCGTGCTTCTCTATCGCTTGTTCCGCGCTCTCGCTTGTTCTGAGCTCTCCCTTGATCCTTGCTCTCGCTTGTTATGCGTTCTCGCTTGTTCCGAGCCCTCGCTTATTCCGTGATCTTGCTTGTTCCTTGCTCTCGCTTGGCCGGAACGTGAAACTCTCAAGCGGAACGTGACATTTTTTCGTACTTGCTGCCAATGTTCATCGATTTATAAGATGTTATCACGTCAAAAAAACGCAGGAAGTAAATGCTTTACCTGCTATGACATAAATTAGAAAGGTAAATTCCCTAAGTAAATTTCTAAAGAATTCAAACTTCAATTAAATAGCTATTTTTTTAAACGTGCTAAATCGAATTAAATTCGGTTATCGTGTAAAAACAGAATTGGGTGTATATGGCATCTATATACAAAGGTGACGCTTGCATTTTACACTGTACAACAGCCGATCTGGAAGCTGGAAGATTTTGATACTGTCTGTGAGTGCGGAAAAACGTTCGTTTTTTTTTTTTTGGCGGGTTTTCGGATCTGGATCCAAGTAACTTTTGACCACGGTCTTGGAATTTTCTATGGGGCTCAATTGCCTTGATAAAAAATCGTAGATTACAACAGGCCAGGGCCGTTGAGAGAATATACGGGCGCCGGGGAAATCTCGAATCCGGGCCTCCATGAATTTTTTTTAATTCATGAAAATACGTATAATTGTTGAAAAGTATGAGACCATATAAAAAAAAAACAATAGAAGGGATTCCCGAGAGCTCCGGGTCCGAGGGAAAAAAGGCCCAAACCCCCTCTTCTCGGGCCTGCAACAGGCAACATTCTCTGTACTCCATTTAGCACTAACAGCGCTAAAGTTGGCATCAACTTGCCTCCAGAAAACTTTTCCAGATTTGTTGCACAGTCTTACTTGCTACATTCTGTTCCTAAGACAGGGACGGGTTTTCCGATCTGGACCTAAGCTCTTGACAAAGAATATTAGATTTTACTGTACTCTATTTAGCACTAAAAAGTGCCTCCAGAAATCATTTCCAGATTTGTTGCACAGTGTTAGTTGCTACATTTTGTTGCTATTTAAGCTGCACAATGCTAGTTGTAAGCGTATTTAATATTAGTAAAAAAAAAAAAAATATAGCGTCTTATTTACTACTAGCTACTAGTATATAGGGTCTTTTTTTTTGTAGAATATTTTATATGACAAAATTGTATTTGATAAATGTTATTTATGTTAATGTTGTCAAACGAAAAGGCTATTTAAAAATCAAACTATATATATATTATATATTTACTTGTATGTAAAACTTAGACGACCCTGTACAGTGCACACACACACACACACCACCACCACTTCACACACATACACTTACTTAAATTGCATTTTTTTGTTGCATACTAATGCAATTTATGCAGTACTGAAAAAATAATAAAAAGTAAACATTTTTAATTGTATTTTTTTATTAAATAATTTATGCATATTTTGTTGTAAGTTATTTACATACTCGTCGTCGTAACTGTAACTGTATGCATGTACTATATACATATACTATATACATGAGACATAGATTTCACACAGCAGAAAAATAATCCGCCCCCTACTCACAAAATGTAACTGATAAATAAACAAACAAAAAAAGAAAGAAAAAAAAAGTAAATTAAATAAACAAAAACAACAACAAAAATAAAAACAGCAGCGAGAACAAATTGAAAAAAATACAAAACAAAAACAATAACAATAAGCAATCATACTTAACTTAAATGAAATGTTTGTTTTAAGTTTTTAACTTGACAAAATAAAACAAAACTACAAAACAACAACAACAACAAATAATAAGTGCAATTATATAGAAAAAACTACAACAAAATGTTAAAAAACAAAAAATAAAAATACAAAATTTTGATAAATGAAATATTTTACAACCAACAAACTGACTTAAAATGTTTCATTTATCAAATTAAAAAATAGGTAACAGGGTGCAATAGTTAAACAAAAAAAAAATAGTTATAAATAAATAAATAAATATTGTATTATGTGCAAACAGGCGGCCCCAAGCAAAACGAACAATATTTAAAATTAGCAAATTTAATAAACAAAACAAAAAAGCATTAAAAAATTTTACCATATACAACATAATTATACATAATTGAAATTGTATTTATTTACAGCATATAAACATAGTGTTTATTTTTTAACAAATTAATGTTTATTTTTTTTTTTAAACAAAAAATACTATAACTAATTGTAAGACTTGAAAAGCATGAACATTTTTACTGATACTGATTCCAAGATTCTGATTCCTCCGATATCGGTAACAACAACAAAAACAAAAACAAACCATAGTAAAGTAGTATTTTTGTACAACAACAATTTTGAATTGTTAAGCGCAACTGAACTGCTGCTCTGGCCTATACATAATAGTATTTTATTGAATTACATTATATACTTATAATTATATACTTCTTTTTTTCGTTCGTTAGTATATCTTTTTTTTTTTGCATCTACACGTATGTATATACGTTTACATATACATATACATATATTGTAAAACATTTGATTTAGTGAGCAGCTTTTGTATGCAATACAAACAAAAAAAAATATATATACATATATACTATATATATATTTATATTATTATTATGAGCGACATAAAAACAACAGCAACAACAACAAATAGAACTGACGTGCCTATGTAGCAATTAAATAAGCCTTTTCCAAACAATCCTGAAACACACACACGCACACACACACGCATACACATAATGCATATATAAATGCATATAAAGAAATTAAACACACACACACACATCGTAGTTATAGTTTAAATATATACATACATACTTATATATATACATATATATATATATATAGATATTTCATTTAGTTTTTTTAAGTGTAGGCAAAGCAGCTGCAGCAGAGGCTGAGCCACAACCACAGACACACATACGACATGCATACATACATACCCACACACGCATACACACACACACTCACACACACACGTATATGTAGCATAACTCTGATGTAATACATTCATTATGAATTAATCATTCCAAAATGTCATAAACAAATAAACATATATACCTATATTTTATTAAATAACCCAAATGTTTTTATTCTGTAAATACCGACTATAACTCCTGATGATCAACAATAGACTTGTGTGTAAATATTTCAAAATGGCGAAGCTACAATGGCCGCCAACCACTAAGTTACTTATTTGTTTATAAAAATTTCAAAATGGCGAAGCTGCAATGGCCCCCAACCTCTGTTATATGCTATTCAGATACTTTTGATTGTAGCCGATTCTGGCTCATTCATCGTGATGTCTTTGCGTGGATTTGGCACATTCAACATGCAGAAGAAATTGTCCGTTTTAAGATACAATATCGCATGCCGTGGTCTATCAGGACCTATAGGAATGATGAGTATGGGTCCATCCAAAATTCTTTCTACTTTGGATTTAGATCTATCGCTTCTTCTGTCATCCTCGACTCGCAGTGGAACAGAGGGCTTCATACTTGATTTCGATACCTTTGGATGTAGTTGGTTTTATTCATCGTGATGTCTTCGTGTGGATTTGGCACCTTCAAAATGCAGAAGGATTTCTCTTATTAAGACGATAACCTCTTGGAGTAGTTCCATTGTTACTTTCCATTCTTGAACATCAATTGGTGCTAAAGTCGATGGGTGATGACGCCAAGGACGATACGTATAACACATTTGTAGAGAGAGTCCTTTGATCCAAGACAGTCGCCCGCTTGCAGCCGTGGCTGACCTTGTGAGCAGACGCTACAAATTACGCAAAGATTGCCGTTGATTGACAATGCAATTCATCCTTCTTTCAATGCGTACTCTCTTCAACCCTTAGACCAAGTTTTTTGGAATGGCCCAAAAAATGAGAGCTACCTCTCTTATTAGCCCTGACCAAGACTTCCACACGGGTTGGTTACCGTATCTTCATCAAGGTTGCTCAGGTTACCAGGCTGCAACACGTGAAGGTAATAGTAGGGATTGAGTGTTGAGTCTGCCGAGAACCGGATACCATGGGACACATTAGCGCTCCAGGAGCACCCTCGATGTAGCCGATTATAAGTAGCTTATTTGCTTATAAAAATTTCAAAATGGCGAATCTCAGATGCTCATTGAAAACAGAAAAATCCTTTTTTCCCAGCACAAGTTGGGTATGCAAATATAGGTTTTCGTAGTCGCTGAGCAAGAATCAGCGGCTAGAATTTCAAAATGGCGGACCCAAGATTAAACAGAGAATGACCCTTATATGCTCAATAAAATCTGCAACGTCTCTTTTTGCCCTTTACATACATATGCACAGGAGCATTAGGGACGATGTAGGTAGCTGGGTAGTGACTATCGACGGTAGGTAGAAGTGTTTGTCTTCTGACACACCTAGGCCTTAATCCTTAATCTCCTGTATCCTCTTTGAACTAACCTGTCGATTTAATAAACGAATTTATCTTATTTATTGTGATTCCTGCGAATTCAGTAATATTCCCAGAAGTTTTGGAACCCAGCGTATTCAGTCTCCTCCTGCATAGTGCCATGCATCCATACAGGAGGTGCTCCACTGTTTCCTCCTCTTCTACCTCCTGACATCTTCTAGAAATTCAAAATTCGGCACGCCCAATCTATTGGCGTGCCTACCAATAAGACCACGCTCAGTAAGAGCTCCTATCGTGGCTCTTATATCTAGATTTCGTTAATGCCCAACGAATACGAATAGACACCCCCTCCCACCTCCTTAAAAATGGTAATCTTGCTATTGCAGTCTGGTATACCATTATCACAATCTTCACGAGATGGTAAACTTACACTGAACGGCTTGTCTAAGAATAACTCCATTAAGTTAGAAAAGTCAGTGGTTCTAGGAATATTGCGGAAATTGGCGCAGAATAGTCGAGTGTCCTCTAGATATTATGGCTTGATCCAAAGATTCTCTTAGCCTCAAGGCCGATTTCACTGCTATTGCATACTATATAGATCTATCGGCAATAGATGCAGCATGGTGTTTAAGGTTGCTGTGAGGGTCGTTCTAAGGGCGCCGCTGATACTCAAGCTAGCCGCTCTCTGAATGGAGTTCATGCATTTCAATGCACCATTTTTGTTCAGCGCCGGCCCACATACCAGTACTCCGTAAGATTGGATTGGCCTTGCTGTTTAAACAAGATGGGGTTTTAGACCCCATCTTGCTCCTACTGCTCTTTTATATGAGTACAGGGGTAACGTCGCTTTTCTCACTCTATCTTCAACATTTGGTTCCAAAGCAGTTTCCCGTCTAAAATCAGTCTTAGGTAACGTGCTTAATGTTGATGTTAATGTGATTCCATTTAGGCACGGAGGTCTAACATCTGGTAGTTTATATTTTCTTGTGAACATAAGATCCGTTAGCCCACATGCGTTGGACCACCGATCAACTTCATTCAGTAGTCTTTGCATGATTTCCCAGAGGGTGTTTGGAAATTTCCCCCTTACAACCGAGGCAACATCATCCACATAGGCGACAACCTTATGTCTACTCTCTTCTAGATTCCGCAAGAGCTTGTTCATCGCTAGAACCCACAAGAGAGGAGTTACGACCCGTCCTTGAGAGGTACCTCTTGTGACCGATCTGCGCACCTCCAAAGCTCCCATCGTTGAATTCACGAATCTGCTTAGCAGCATGTGTTATATATAGAAATAAGTTATAATCTTAATTATGTATTCCTAATTGAAATAACATCGATGCCTTGATGCAATATTCCCAGCTTTGTTGTATATTTGGATTTCAATTCCATTTTCAGTAGCATCATAACTATCGGAGTTAAGAAAGACTTTTACCAATTTAAGAGCTTTATATATACTCTTACATATGAAATTGTTATCCTCAGGCACGAGTACGATATCCATGAAACACAATTTCTTCAGCAGCAGCTTTCGAAAAATTTGTTGCAGCGCATCTACTGCATTTTAAAGATTTTCCAATAGTATACAAGCTACTTTAGTTTTTGCTTAAACAATTTCAATTTTATTATTATGTAATGATATTTGTACATGGCTTATGCCCTATGCTCTCTGCCCCCTCTCTTTTACGTAAGTCTTTCAGTTCATCGCTTTTATTTTGTCGTCTTTTCAGCTTAAGACAGTTTAGAATACTATTTGGTATATATCCTGCACGTTCACATCAAATCGCTTCCTGCTACGTTGTTCCAATGAGATCTAAGCCTTTTCCTTTATAAACGCAGGGCTAGACTTTGTGGAAAATGGATTCAAGTTGGGTGTTAATTGTGCAGATTATATAGGTATGTGTATATGCTTCTAAGCGCTGAGGTATTTGAGAATATTATAATCTCGTGTGGTCTGGCAGGTGACTTCATATTGAAACAAAGACTCCTGCAACTTTTGGAATTCGCTGACCAACTGATTATTGTTTTGTTCTAATTTGGCCATAAATTTATCCAGCGGAGTGATTTCTTTTGGTGGTGGTGATGGTTCCCTTGTCATAGCTGCAATGTAAAATTTAACTAAGCAACTTGTGCAAATTATTTTTAAATGCAATTTGAACTTACGGGGTTCGTGATTCATTAGACGTGCCATATTATAGGCCAAGCCATAAGGAACCGTCGGCTTACGTACAGCTGCACACAACGTAGTTGTAGTTGTTGGCTTATTAATAGAAGCAGCTAGGCTGCTAGTGGAGGCCTTAGGCAGAGGTGGCACCAATTTAGCTGGTGCCTTCTGGATGGGTGCAGCTAATGTAGCTGGCGGCTTATACATAGGCGATGTTAAACCAACAGCTTGCTTTACTATGGGTCCACCCAATGTTGAATTGCCCTTGCTCTCCAAGCCTGGTGGCACCTTATCCATGTTATCCACCAGTTGTGCTATGGTGCTGCGAAATTTCTCCGGTATAAGAAATAAGCGATCCAATTTGCCCTTCTTGAAGCATAAATAGGCCGATTTCATTTGAAACCATTTTCGGCGAATTTGTGTTGGCGATTTATTTGGAAGTCCGCGCTTCTTCATTTTCTTGGCAATATTTGTAAAGGTCGCTTGCGTTGTTGTTGATGGCGTGATGCTTTGCTCCGCTTTAAATTCTTTTATCAAATTTAGCATGCATTCTATCTCGGCCGAAACCCAAAAGTTACGTTTTAACTTTTCCGATTTCATCTTAATTAATTTGCTGGCGTTAAGCTTACAAAATTTTTGTCAAGAATGATTCTACTAGTGCATGTTGTTGTCACTTGTAGAAATGAACCAGTTGGCACCAATTCATTAGTAGTTCGATAAATTTGTGTACAGATTGCGAATGGTAAAATGCAAAATCGATTACAGCTGTTTGAAAAAAGAGCAAACAAAATATGTAAAGTTTAAATAAAAGATGTATGTATTTGTAAAATCCTTAGCAAATGAACTATTAATTAACTAGTTATTTAATTAGATAAGCTCAGCAGTACAGCCTGCATACGTGTTATTTTCATAAATGTATAAAGTGCGCCATCTATGAGAAGACAATTCAAACTACGCGGTTACTAAGCAACATGATCAAAGAGAACTAAAATCGATTTAGTTAATGAACTTTAGTTCCCTCTGCACTGCTGCACAAATGCGCCATCTATGCGAATAAAATTCCAGTTACGCGGTCAATAAGCAACCTGATTAGCGGAAACCAAAGTAAACTAAAATCGATTTTATTATTGTAGTTGTCTCAGCACTGCTGCACCAAGTCGCCATCTATGCGAAGTTATTCGAACTACATAACATGATAAATGGAAATGGTTGCACTGGCTAAGACGTGCGGCAAATTAAGCAATCAGTCAAAAAACGAAGGTTCGAACCTCGCGAAAAGTAAATTTTTATTTTTTATTTTTTAATTACGCACATTATATAAAAATAGTATTTTAAAATTTATGTTTCCAAATATTTTATCATAGAGTGTCAAAAATACATAAATTACTGGGTTACAATATTTTTTTAAACAATATGCTACAGGTTTTTTAAGTATGTAAAAAAAAGGTTTATTTTTCAAATACAATTTTGATACCAAAAATTGCAACCAATTCTCATTCAAATCTCCCAAAATTAAATTTAATAATAAAACCAATAATTGTCAGAATCTCAATACAAAATTTAACAATGAACTTATCGTTATATTGCAAAAAAATTATTTATTAAGAATTGTGATTTATAAAAATGGAAAAAATAATTCTCCCCGACGGGGAATTGAACCCCGGTCTCCCGCGTGACAGGCGGGGATACTAACCACTATACTATCGAGGATGTTGAAGCGCTGCAGCAAATGTAAGCAATATCAAAAAAATTTGCCCGAAAGTATGCAAGAGTTTTTTGATTCATTCAAATTTTGCAAATATTATAACAAGCAGCAATTGTCTATGAAACATGATATTAACTGGATCTCCACAATATCTGTGATGCCCGGTAATGTTGACCAATTGTTGACCTTATGAAGGGCTGTGGCCGCTTTTATGATAACTCCCGCTTAACGATCAAAAATTAGAAAACTGCGATTCATAAAAATGTAGGTATATATTTTTA